>NW_020770443.1:0-23275 GCF_900518735.1 Pseudonaja textilis
TCTTCCGCCTTCCCCCCTTTCCCCCTCCTCCTTACCTCCTACTCTTTGTCCTTCACTTCTCCTCCACTTCCTAAACCTCCTCCTCCTCCTCCGTTCTCTGGAATGCCAAGGTGCCTTTCTTACTCCCAGGTCAGCAAGGCGGAGTGGGCAGACTCTCCCCTCTGCCTCCATCCCTGCTCCGTTGCCCCCTCCCAAGCCTTGTTCCTCTAGTTTCCATCCATGCATGCCTCATGCCTTCTCTGCCTGCATGCGCGCAATGTGCTCAGCCACCTCTTCCAGCAGGGGTCTCGGGCCTTGCCAAGGATTTCAGCCTGGCTCTGGAATCCTTGTGGGCACCTTCCACCTCCAGGCCCCAGCCCCCCTCCCCAGCTCTGACCAAACCGAACCTGCTTCCTCCTGCAGCTGCTGCTGCTGTCCAGCCCACAGCCGCCATTGAACCCTCCCAGCTGAGTGTCCAGCCGGGCCAACCAGCCGAGTTTCGCTGCATCGTGACCGGAAGCCCAGAGCCCACCATAGAATGGATCGGTAAGCCTTCGTAAGACCCTCCACCTCCCCCCATTCAGGCCAGATGGTCTGGCTGACCTCGGCTTGGCAACCTCCGGAAGGCTCAGACCAGGTGGGGCAAACTTTAGGGGGGCCTCAACCCCTCGGCTGGTTTGGGCAGTGGAGAAAGCGTCCCGAAGGCAGCCGTGAAAAACCACATCCGGGTTGAGCCGTTGCACGCCAAACAAGGACGGGTCTGTGTATCCACGGGGATCGACCTGAGATCAACTTTTTACACACACACACACACACACACAGAGCAAGCGTGTCTCAACTCATCCCGGTCGTAGTGGTCTCAAATGTGCTTTTTTTTTTTTCAAGAAGCCATTGGACTTTTCTGGTTTTTTTTTTTTCTTTGAAGATGTTTCGCTTCTCATCCAAGAAGCTTCTTCAGCTCTTTTCAAGAGGCCATTTCTGGGGTTTTTTTTTTCTTTGAAGACGTTTCGCTTCTCGTGCAAATGGAGCCCTTGTGCACGGGCTCGCTCGCTACTCGTGGGGGGAGATGCATGTTTGCTCGCTCACCCGCTCCCCGTAGAATAGACTAACAGAGTTGAGCAGGAGCGTCATATTTCCAAATATTAGCCTCTTCCTAGGATCGAACTCGCAGCCTCTGGATTGTGAAGCGAGAGCTCCACTTCTAGATCGCCGGAGCTGCACGGCCCAATTCCAAACAGTTCAAGGCCCTGTAGTGGGTTCGGGGCACCCCTGCCTCAGCTGTAACTTAAATACAAATGACGCATGCAAAATACAAGGTGGGAGGGAAATAAGATTTGGGGAGCCTCGTGGTTCCCCAAAAAAGAGCGGTTGGTTTAACGAAGGATTGTGCTGTTGGTAGGGAATCCTTCTAAAGGCGGGGTGTCAAGCTCTTATTTCACTGAGGGGCATATCAGGGTTGTGTTGGACCATCGGGGGGACCAGGGTGGGCGTGGGCAGCTCGAGTCCATCGTGTTAGGGGTGCCTGTGGGGGCCCAAGCGCTCTTATCAGCGAAAATGGGCTCCCGAGCTCCGTTTTCGGCCACGACGTCCTCCTGCAACCCTCTACCACAGGGGTGGGATTGAAAATTTTTTGACTACTGGTTCTGTGAATGTGGCTTGGTGGGCGTGGCAGGGGAAGGATATACTGCAAAATCCCCCTTCCCTCCTCCACCTCACTAACCTGCTTTCCAGCTCCGTTCTCCTGGGCAGGGCAACCAAAGGAAGACCCAGCCGATCAGCTGGGACTCGACGGGAGGCGGAGAATAGAAGGGGTTGGCGGGGCCTGTCAGAGGCGATTCTTTTGCCGGTTCTCCGAATGACTCAACATTCCCACTACTGGTTCTCCAGAACCGGCTAAAGACCACCTCTGCTCTGCCGGCAAAAACGGAGCTCGGGAGGGTCGCATGGACCAGTCCTTGGCTCTTTCCAGCTCAGCTCCATGAGCCAGATCGACCGCACCCCGATCCGGCCTGCGGGCCTTGAGTTTGACACCCCCTGTTCTAAAGGATGCATCTCTGTGCGTCGCTTGCTGGCCGGTGCTGTTTTCACCTGGGTGTTCCAGGATTTGGTTTTGTGCCCGGGATGGGGCCGAACGGAGGGGCCCATCCAGCACCCTCTTCCCCATAAGCAGAAAATCCCCTCAATTCAGACAACTGGGAAGGTTTTTTTTCTCTCTGCTCCAGGAGGACCCGGGGGCGTGATTTCCCCCAAGGCTGTTATCCAGGGTGGGACCCTGCGCTTCCCTGCGGTGGAGCCTGCCGACGAGTCCCAGTACCTGTGCCGAGTGCGAAATAGTGTTGGGCAGCACATGGCCCGAGCTTTCCTGCAAGTGCAACGTAAGTTGAGGGGGTGTCTCTCCGGGCCACAAGGTGGATGCCCGATACCTACATGACAGGGAGAGGTGGCACCCAGCGACCCTTCTGTTCTCCCTTCCTGAGCATGAGATTGACGATAATGGAGCTCAGAGTGCCTCAGAGTCCACCTCATAATCCCTTGTGCGGCAGAGTCTGGGAAACTAAATGGAGCTGAGTGTTTACTGGCCGGATGCCTTTCCTGCCTCCAATGAGGAGTTTTGTTCAGCAGATATATTCTCATTGGGCCCAGAGAGAGAAATATCTGCCTCTACCTAGGATCGAACGCACAGCCTCCGGATTGTGAGGCGAGAGCTCCACCTCTAGGCCACCGCACATCTGAAGAAGAGTTAGCTAATCAAATTGGCCAAAGGCAAGAAATCTCCCCAGTGAATTGAAGTGGGGCGACCAGCTTTAGGCCATAAATGGGCGTGACGGTCTGAGAGAGGGAGCGGGGGGCTGATCTCTCCTTTGCTCTTGGGCAGGCACCAGCGTCCCCCAAGTGCAGGTGAGCCCCGAACGGACCGAGGTGCAGGAGGGCAGCACCGTCAGACTGTACTGCCGGGCTGCGGGCTCCCCAGCGGCCACCATCACCTGGGAGAAAGAGGGCGGCAGCTTGCCTCCCCAGGTAAGGCCTGGTCTCCCAGGGAGGTGGGCCCCTCCCAGACCCTTGGGGTCCAGGTGAGGTTGCCCGGGGGAAGATGCGGGCCAGGAGCAGACCCAGCCTGCGACGCCTCCTTCGGTGCTTCTGATCTTTCTGGCGGCCTCTGTCCCCTCCCTTCCTCTCTCTCTCTTCCTCTCTCTCTCTCCCTCTCTCTCTCTCCTTCTCTCTCTTGCCCTCCTCCTGGGCCAGGCGCTTCCTGTCTTTGGGTTCTTCCACTTCCAAAGTGGCAGCTGGGAAGCCGTCCGGCAGCAAATACGGGAGCTTCAGCAGGTATCCCTCTGCATGAGCCCCTCGTACTGCTCTGCTGGTCGGCCTCGTCAGCCTCCTCTGGCTTTTGGTCTCTGGTTCTCCAGCGGAGAGAAGCAAGGTCTCCCCCCCCCAAAAAAAAAACTGTTTTGCTTTTCTCCCACCCTCCCAGAGTGTGCTGGCTGCACCCCGATTTCTACGTCCCCCTCGCCTGCTGCTCTTCCACTCTTTTCTTGCTTGTGCCGGCGCTCACGGATGTTGCGGGCGGCATCTGCCCAGCTCTGGGCCCCTTAGGGACTCCTTGGCACTCCCTTCCCCCAGGAGGGTGGGAAGCCAGCTGCCCCTTGAGGGTCTCCAACGGTTTCCCTTCGTGCCTTGCAGTCCCACTCTGAGAGAACCGACTTCTCCACCCTGGTGATTCCCTCCATCACGGCCGCCGACGGAGGGGTGTACCTGTGTGTGGGCAGCAGCCCGATGGGAGTCGGCAGAGCCCGCATTGAAGTGGCAGTCATTCGGGGTAAGGCGAGACCTCTGCGTGCACCTCTGGCTGGTTTGAGCAAAACGCCAAGGGTAACATATTCGAATCTGGACTCAAACTCGCCTCCTCGCAGCGCAACTCATGTCCTTGCCTCCTTTCCCTTCGCCCTTTGTGTCTGTTTAGCGTCCGGCGTCTCACCCATTGTCAAGATCGAACCTTCATCTTCTTCGGTCACTGAAGGCCAGGCCTTGGACCTGAATTGCGTGGTGGCCGGCCACCCTACAGCATCCGTCGTGTGGTACCGGCGGGGAGGGGCCCTGCCAGCCAACCACCAGGTTCGGAGTCTCCCAGGACCTGAGGGGAGTGGGCGGCCACATCTCCCTTCTCTGCGGGGGTCTCCCTGGTTTCATTCTGGGCCATGAAAGGGGGAGGAGTTTGGAAAAGGCTTGACAGAAACAACAAAAATCCCCTCTTGGTTATGAGGAAAAAAATACACTTCATTCAGAGTGGTTGGTCTCATCTGGACCCCGGGGTGGGCTGTTGGGGGCTCTCAGGGGCTTGGGAGAGCCCCTAGCTAAGACTCTGCGGGGCTCAGAGGACCCCCAATAACCTCAGAAGGACAAGCAGTAAGGGAAAGCTCTTAATGGGCTTAACTGAACTTCTGGGCGTTCAGCCAAGAGCATTTCACACCTGGTAAAAGTGTGGCAAGCTAGATAAACAATCCAGTCAGCATTTGCACGAGAGAGCCATTGAGAAAATCAGATAATATAGCCACTAGCCTCCGAGGGGGTTAATTCCCAAATAATAAGAATCACCTAACTCACCAGAAACTCCACTAAGATGCCAAGATCCCTCTCACAGTCACTGCTATTAAGCCTGGTTTCTCCCAGTCTTTTATTTACATATTAAATGCATGAAATAATAAACAACTTTTTGGTATATATCTTTTTTTAGGCAATTAGGGCAAAGAAGCCACGTTGAATTGGCTACACCCACCCAGGTACATTTTTTTAGGTAATTAGGGCAAAGAAGCAATGTTGAGTTGGCCACAACCACCCAGCCATATGACCACCCAGCCACACCTACCCAGCCAGTCATTAGGGAAGAGAGCCCCTTGCTACAAAATTTGAAGCCCACCCCAAAATTTGAAGTCTGGCTCTAAAGATCTCTTTTTTTTCAATGAATGTATAAGATTAAATTTTCTCAGGATGGTTTTCAGAAAAGAGAGCTGCCATAGTAACAGGACGAAGAATCCCTCTCAGTTATAAGCCAGGATCCCAGTAAAGACATAAAACTGTGACGGGGGGAGCACAGATACAGATAGTCCTCAACTTATAACAGTTCTTCTAAGTTACAGCGACACTAAAAAAAGTCATTTAAGACTATTCTTTACACTTATGACCGTTGCAGCAGCATCCCCACGGCCGTGTGATTTACACTTGGATGTTGGACAACTGGTTCATATTTATGACGATTACAATGTCCCAGGGGGTCACATGAGGCTTCTGTGGCCCGCAGGTGTCATGGCAGACAGCAATGCTGCTTCCTCAGTGGTGTTATGCTAACGGTTTGGACCGGTTTGACAGAACCGGTAGTAAAAAAAAAAAAAAGCTACCGATGATCAGCTGAGAGGAGGAAAAAAATCCTGGGACAATGGGACAATCAGCTGTTTTAGGTGCACGTGCTTTAGGTGCATGCGCTTCAGGTGCACATGTGCACACATGCGTGATCACCAAACCGGTAGTGGAACAGGTAGGATCCCATTGCTATCCTTCCTCCCTAGATCTACGGGTCCCTCCTGCGAATCTTGGAAGTCTCGGCCGCTGACTCGGGGGAATACGTCTGCCGAGTCAGCAACGGAGCCGGCCCGAAGGAAGCCTCCATCAAGGTGACCATCCAAAAGAGCCACACCTCCTCCCAAGGTAAGGCCAAAGACCAAACCTGGGCGTGGGAAGGAGAGCCAGGAGTCGCCAACCGGAGCACAAGAAGGCAATGTTCGGGCCATCCTTTTTGTCTGCCTTCCTGGCGGTCTTTGCTTGGGAATGGAGCCCCCCTGGAATTCGTGAGCAAGAGGAGCTGACTCATAATTTAATAAAAGCAACTTATTATTAGAATTGCATAACCTGTTAAACATAGATATGATGAATACTAATGTATTTGTATCAAAACGTGACTAGACAGGGAATTTAAATATATATATATAATAGTGGCATATTTAGAAATGAAAAAGGGGATAAACAATGGAAAATTATAATTGAATATGAACTTGTGAATTGTTATTAGAACTATATAATCTGGTAAACACTGCCAATATGATTATTAACATATAATTGGAAGTGAAAGCAGTGAGATGACGAATCTAGAGATTGACACAAAAATAACATTTTGCAATGTTGAATAATCAAGAATGATTATTTAACCAAATATATGCAATGATATCAAATTTTAAAAGACTGTCAACAATATTAAACAAGAGGAATCTTTGTATCAAAATGTAAGACACCAGGGAACCACATTGTACATTGTACATTTTTGTTGTATCCAAAAATAAAAAAATTATCGCAAGAGAGAGAGAGAAGCTGACCCGTCTTCTGACTTTCTCAGGGCCAGTCCGGATCGACTCTTCCTCTTCTTCCATCACCGAGGGTCAGTCCTTGGACCTTGCCTGCCAGGTCACTGGCCTCTCGCAGCCCAGAGTCACTTGGTACAAGCGGGAAGGGCCCCTCCCAGCTAATCACAAGGTACTGTCAGGATTCCAGCAATCGCCCTAATTAAATTATGATTCTCCAGCCAAACTTCAAAAAACTTCAAAGGATTTATTAGAGGCGACATACTGGCCCTGCCCTGTATGCAACCAACTCTGGCATACGTCATTTACAATCACCTGTGACTCTGTTTCCCCCCCTCCCCCCGGTGTCTCATAAACCAGATTCTCCCAATTGAGCACCTTCATGGGCTGGGTGTCCTCATTCACCTTCTCCAATTAAACATATTCGCTGGCAAAAGCTCTGGTATTTTAGTTACAATCTTTTAAAGAGAAGAGTTGGAACTTACTTTTGTTTTCAAACTGCTGCACTGCTCTTCCAGATTTCCTTCCTCCCCCCACCCATTTTTTTTTTAATGGCAACTACTAAAACAGGCATAGGAATGTTTTATGAGTTGAAAGGTATGGGCACGGCGGGAGACACTTGGCTAGAGCGCGCGCCTCTTCCTCTCTTGTGGGGGTCCTCACCACCTCTCTCGACTGCCTTCTCTTTTCAGATTTCCGGTCTCCGTTTGAGGATTCTAAAAGCCACAGCAGCCGACTCGGGAGAATACGTTTGTCGGGTGACGGATGGTGACAGCAGCAGCGTTCGAGAGGCCTCCATAGTGATCACTGTGCACAGCAGCTCCAAAAGTGAGTCAGAAGCTCAGGTACCAGCTTAAGATCTGGAACCTGTGAGTTTCTTTTTTTTTTTTTAATAAATTTTATTGAATTTACAATTAAAAACATATCGACATTACATATACAAAAGGGGGAGAAAAAGAAAAAAGAAAAAAAAACGCTCGGTCTTACGAACCGAAAAAAGAAGAGAAAAAGAGATATAAAAGAAAGAAAGAAACAAAGAAACGGAAGAGAAAAGAAAATACATTTAAAAACAGACAGATATCCTTTTTGACAGTCTGCAAGATCCAATTCTCCTACCTTAATTTAAATACACACATCTTATCAATATCTATGCTTAAATTACCCATTGTTCATTAAGCAGTTTATCTCTGAAATAACCAATTATACCACGAGTTCCAATTATCATAAAATGTTACATAAAAGACTCTTTATTTTTAAGTGCTATAGTTAATTTATCCATTTCTGCACAGTCACATATTTTCTGGATGACCATTTGTTCTGTAGGTATATAGGATGATTTCCAGCACTGGGCGAATGCTAATCTGGCCGCAGTTAGGATATGAATTGTTACATATTTCATCTTTTTAGGTAAATGTTTATCAGAGATCCCTAATAGGAAGAACTCTGGTTTGTATTCTATTTGTGAGTTTCATAGGTCCAGGATGGAAGGGCCAAAGAAGGCAGGCCAAGCCTAAGGGGAACCCAGGCAGTGGTGGCATTCAAATATTTGTTACTACAGGTTCTGTGGGTGTGGCTTGGTGGGCGTGGTGTCAGGATTCCAGCAGTTACTCCAATTAAATCATGAGCCTTAAGCCACACTCCCAAAACTTTTCTTTTATTAGAAGTTAACATGCCGGCATTTGCCTGGACATAGACGACTCTGAGACACATAATTCACTGTCACCCTTGATTCCCCCCACTCCTCTGGGTGTATCCTCCAACGAAACACGTCCATAGCCAAGAGTCATCAATCATGTTCTCCAATTAGATTTTTGCACGCCAGAAGCTTCAGTCATCTAATCAGTCTTTGAAGAAAATATGAATGGAATGTACTTTCGATTCCACGCTGCTGCCTGCTCTTTGAAAAATCCATCCCTTCCTTTCAGTTGACAACTATAAAACGTGTATACAATATGTTTTATGAGTTGACACAGGGCCTGGCTCGGTGGGCATGGCAGGGGAAGGATACGCTGCAAAATCCCCATCCTCTCCCCACACCCCACTAACCCGCTTTCCAGCTCTGTTCTCCTGTACGGGGCAACCAAAGGAGACCCAGACTGGGACTCAATGGGAGATGGAGAATAGATGGGGCGGAGCCAATCAGAGGTGATATTGGCCGCTTCTCTGAGCTACTCAAAATTTCCACTATCGGTTTTCTAGAACTGGTCAGACCACCTCTGAACCCGGGTTCAGATCCAGGGGGAGTTCCGCTCTCCCCGTCAAACCAGGCCCACGGAAGCCTATAGGGGAGGGCTGGCAGGAGGGGGGAGGTCTGTGAACTGATGGTCGGCCCCTTCCTCCTGTCCTCACAGCCTCGGGAGTTACGCCTCCACTCTGGATCGAGCCTTCGTCGCTCTCCCTTGTCCCAGGACAAACCTTGGACTTGAATTGTGTCGTGGCCGGCCAAACCGGTGCCACCATCACGTGGTACAAACGAGGCGGATCCTTGCCAGCCGGCCACCAGGTAAGGGAGCCCCCTGGAGGCTGGGGGAGGGGCCAGCGCTGTCCAGAGACTACTTCTTTCTGGGGGGGAGGGGTGTTTTCCGCAGCAGCCCCCAACCTTTCAGACACCAGGGACCGGTTCCGTGGAGAGAAGCTTTTCCGGTCTTTGCTTGTTTGCATGGACCGGTTTCTGGCATGCCGCAGCCCTGTGGCCGGTCCGTGGATTGGGGGTTGGTGTCCCCTGGTTTACAGCATCCCTTCCATCGTTGTGCCAACTGTCTCTTCTTCCTCGACCCGCAGGTGTCCGGTTCCCACCTGCGCCTCACGCGGCTCTCCCCGGCTGACCTGGGGGAATACGTCTGCCGCGTCAGCCTGGATTCCCTCACCCGAGAAGCTTCCGTCCTCATCTCCCTCACCCGCTCTTCTTCCAGTAGGTCTGGGGGCTCCCGGCGAGGAGGGCTGGGCTCGCTGGGGGCTGGCGGTCTCCTCACCTGCCCTTCTGCTCTCCCCAGCCTTCGGCGTGGCTCCTCCGGTGAGCATCAAGGCCTCCTCGTCCGCCATAGCTGAAGGGCAAACGCTGGAGCTGGACTGTGTGGTTGCCCATCCGGAGCAGGCCAGGGTTACCTGGTACAGAAGGGGCGAAGCCCTGCCAGCTCACCACCAGGTACAGGCATGGCACAGCCTTAACAAGTGCAAGCGGATAACAACTTTGGAGCCCCTTGGGCAGTTTGAGCGCTAAAAGCCACTGTCTTGGAGGCACCTCCATGCCCGCAGAGTGCCCCAAATTAGCTCTTGGGCACCATGCCAGTTTCAAAGCAGTTTGATTGGCTGGAAAACGCTCTTTGGACTTGGGAATCTGGAGCTGCTGCTGAGGAAACAGCATCGGGTAGCTCTAAGTCTGGTTGCCCAGGACTGGCCTTAGTCTGGATACGAACCGAGATAGACGTTTAGTTTGAATTTAGTTTGAGTTTAGTTTGAGTTTTAGTTTTAGTTTTAGTTTTAGTTTAGTTTTAGTTTAGGGTGTTATTTTCATTTTGTTTTTTAAAAAGGGATTTAGAATCATTGTGGGGGTTTTTTCCCTCCAGTGTAAAATCTATAAATCCATACTTCATAGTCAGCAGAGCAGAGGTTAACTTAGACGCGCTGATATGGGTGCCATCCTCTTTTAGGCCTCGGGAACTCGCTTGCGTCTGGTCAAGGTCTCTCCCGCTGATTCCGGAGAGTACGTTTGCCGGGTCAGCTCCGACGCCGCCAGCCACGAAGTCTCTGTCTTGGTCACCGTCCAACAGCAGGAGGGCAGCCCTACTTTCCGTAAGGACCGCCTTCTCCCGAAGCCGCTCGCAAGGGAAGAGAACCGGGAAGGTTGAACTGGGGGGGGGCGTGGAGCAAAGGTTGTCAGCAGGAGGGAATACAGGCAGCGCTTGGCTTACAACAATTCATTCAAAGTTAACAACGGCACTGAACAAAGGGACTTTTATGACCGTTCTTCACACTTAAAGACCATTGCAGTATATCCTTGGGATTTACGTTCGGATGCTTGGCCATTGGTTCATATTTACGACGGTTGCAGTGTCCCCGGGGGTGTTAAGTGATCCTCTTTTTGCGACTTTCCGGCAAGCCAAACTAATGGGGAAGTGGGATTCCCTTAGCAACAGGGTTAGTCATTTAACCGGTCGTAAAGTCATAAAGTGGGGCAAAGCTCACTCCACACCAGTGGTCTCACTCGTAGCAACAGACCTTTTCGGGCTCAGTTGTGGTTGTTAAGTGGAGGACTAGCTGTTGCAGCATCCTGAAAGGAATCCTAAACCCTGGAACGTTTCAATCGGGGTTCTTCAAACTTGGCAAGTTGATGACGTCTGGACTTCCACTCCCAGAATTCCTCCTGTGGTCATGGCAGCTCAGGAATTCTGGGAGTGGAAGTCCACAAATCTTAAAACTTGCCAAGTTTGAAGACGCTTGCTTTAAGGGATTAAATCAGAGGTCTCCAAACTTGGCCAATTTAAGACTTTGTGGACTTCAACGCCCAGAATTCCTCTTCCAGTCATGGTAGCTCTGGGAGTTGAAGTCCACAAAGTCTTAAATTGGCCAAGTTTGAAGAACCCTTGGCTTAAAGGATCTGCTCCTCTGACTCCCAAGGTTTACGTGGGTCAACTGGGAGGAGAGAAGGCAGCAACTGAGGGGCTTCTCCGAGACTTGGCTTCTCCCTGGCTGGGGGTGGGGTGAGGAGTTACAACAGCCCTGACCTTTCTTCTCTTGTGACCATGGCAGCCGCTGGGGTGACCCCTCCTGTACGGATCGAGCATTCTTCCACCGCACTCTCCCAGGGCCACACCTTAGACCTGAAATGCATCGTGGCTGCCTCTGTGCCGCAAGCAAAAGTCACCTGGTATAAGCGAGGAGGGGCCCTTCCTGCCAGACACCAGGTATGGCGCCGCCCATCCGGGGCTCGCCAAGAGGGGCTTTTCCTCCCAGCAACACCTCCAGGTGCTGCGGGGAAGAGGCCAGCGCCTGGAAGGTGCGTCCCATCCTCGTTCACCCTCGGCTCGCTTCTTCCCCAGGCCTCTGGCTTCCTCCTGCGCATCCCACAGGCTTCACCAGCGGACTCTGGGGAATACGTCTGCCGCGTGAGCCACGGCTCGGTCATTCACGAGGCTTCGCTGGTGGTGACCATCACAGGTCAAACGGGCCCTTACTGTAAGTGCCCCTCCCTATGTTTGTTGGGCTGGAGGGCGTGATTGCCTGCTCCATGGGGGTCTCTCTCATTGAAATGGATCTGTCAAGGACCCAACCCAACAGGTCCCACTGAAACGATCCAGTCTCTTAACGCAAAACTTTATTGAGTACATCATTACAGCACAGAAGGAAAGGAAAACCAGCTCCGGCTAATTCCCGCGCAATTCAATATAATTATAGATTCCTTCCTCCCTCCAATTAGTGCAGGTCGCAATTGTCCAATTAAGTGTCACGATATTGTTATGAGAAAGTCTCTGGAAGGTCTGGCAACCACCTGCTGAAGTGACCTTGGTTCTCACAGGCTAAGGGCTTGATGGTTACAATCCACATTCCAATTCCCGCTTCCCACCCCCCATAGTTCGTTGGCAAGCTGAGAAGCAGTAAAAGTGAAAGCAGCGTGAGTGCGCTTTGAGTCTTGACAGGATCGCTCTTTTCTCCTTGCACCTGGTTCTTCCAGCTGTGGGTGTCACTGCCCCCATCAGGATCGATAGTTCTTCCGCAGTCATCTCCGAGGGGCAGACCTTGGACCTCAACTGCCTGGTAGCCGGCCAGTCCCAACCCAGGGTCATGTGGTACAAGCGTGAGGGTGCCCTCCCCGTCCACAGTCAGGTAAGGGGACGTGGCAGAGATTCCTGCCGCATTTGAGCAATGGTGGGCTTTGGGACACCCAGAGGCTGCAAAGGGAGGCTGATGGAAAGGAAGCGGGGTTGGGATTGTGGGAAAACTGGATTAGCCAGACATTGTTTTTCAGAATGTGTGTTATGCGTTTTTTTTCCGGTCATGTAATGAGGGATCTCCTGAAACACTTTGGCATAATATTTGGGGGTTTAGGAAACTTTGGCAGCTACGTGCCTCTTTGTTCCAACTTGCCATTAGAGTAAGGGGAAGAGGTATTGCTGTCAGCTTTAAAATTCAGCTGTCGCATTTCATCGAAGGGGGGATGGAGGAGTTGAAAAGTTCAAGGTTATTCTGCATGTCGTATTAAGAAATTCCAGTTGCAGTTAATTGGTTCTCATGATTTATGAAGTGTAGAAGTGGGAGGAGAGAGAGGTGGATTCTGTGTAACGCCCGAAAATAATTTCACCTTGGGAAATTGCCTTTGACATGCCAGATCTGTTTCTAAATAAATCAATTGGAGAGAAAATGTCTTGGAGAGATTGATATCACGGATACTTTCGGGGTGCCTTACAATTTCTTTAGAATGGGTTAGATGGAGAAATGAAAACTTTACGATTCCGCTAAAGACTGTGAGCAACTGAAACCTTTTTTTTTCCACCAAAAGTTTTTTATTTTTAAAATTTTATACATCTTTCACGTGAGCAATATGTTTCCAGGTTATAACACTTATACATAATCATATTTTCATTTATATTAATCTTATATAATATTAACTCATATCGTTATCCATTTCACTCATCTTTAAACAAGAACATCATAACTTACTTTACTTTATTGTCACTGCACCTCGTACAACGAAATCAAACACCATCTTCAGTGCACATCATGACCACGAAAATAAACACAAACACACATCCTTCACCCTCCACATATTGAACCAAAATCCCCCGACACCGCACCAACACTGCACTATCCAGCAGAATTCAACAGAGCTCCTGCCCTGGGATAGAAGCTGTTTTCCAGCCTATTTGTCCTTGTTTTTATTATCCTGTACCGTCTGCCAGATGGTAATAGTTAAAAAAAAAAGGGTGCCCAGGATGAGATGGATCTTTGAGAATGTTTTGAACTTTCTTAGGGCAGCGGGAGCTATAAAGCTCTTCCAAAGAGGGGAGAGGGCAACCCATGATCTTCTGGGCAATGATATTAACCCTCTGGAGTGCTGTCCTATCTGCCACTGTGCAAATAGCAAACCCTACAGAGGTGCAGTAAGTTAAGATACTCCCTGTGGTGCAGCAGTAGAAGGTCACCAGCAGTTTTCCATTCTTTTGTTGTTTCCTGAGAAGTCTCAGGTAGTCTAATCTCTGCGGGTCCCTTTTGACCAGGGCTGCAATGTGAGCCTCCCAGGTCAGGTCCTCTTTTAGGGTAACATCCAGAAAACTGGCCACTTGCTCCACTCGGTCTCCGTTGATAAGATGTCTGATCTGTTCCTTCTATAGTCCACCATAAGCTCCTTGGTCTTATTGGTGTTGAGGACCAGGTTGTTGTCTCCACACCACAAAAGCAACCGGTCCACCTCATCTCAGTAGGCAGGCTCATCCCCCCTCCCCACTGGGAGATGAGTCCCACCACTGTTGTAACCGTAACAGGTGTGGAGTTGAAGCAGATGGTTCCTATAAGTGTGAGAACAATGTGAGAGGTTGGGGGATTTGGCTGGGAAAATTGTGGTTTAATTCTACGGGAACCTCAGAGTTATGTTTTCTTCAACACTAACATGCAGTGTATTCAACAAAATAGTAAGATTTTCGGAAAGAGAATGAACCGGGAGGGGTTTTTTTTGGATTCTCGCGCTGAATCTTGACACCAAAGTTTTGGGAAATCCGAGGAGGGGTCTGTTTGTGGAAAACGGCTTCAGTTAGTAAAAGAAATCAGCTCTTGAGTGTTTGCTCTCCCCCCAACAGATTTTCGGAACCCGCCTCCGGATCTCTCAAGTTTCAGCGGCCGATTCGGGCGAGTACGTCTGTTACGTGAACGATGGCACCAGCCGACTGGAGACGTCCACCATCGTATCCATTGCCAGCAGCTCAGGCGGTCCACCCAGTAGGTGCCCGGGAAGCTTGTGGCCAGAGGGGAAAGGAGAGGGAAGGGAAATTGGGGAGCCGGGCAGCAGGGGATGCAATCCAACGATCTTCCTCATTCTCTTCAGCGCCTGGAGTGATCTCACCAATACAGATTGAATCCTCCTCCTCGTCCCTCGCCGAGGGGCAGACCATGGAGCTGAACTGCCTTGTGCCTGGCCAGACGCACCCCAAAGTCAGCTGGTTCAAGAGAGGGGGACCCCTCCCACCGAACCACCAGGTAGCGGGGGGAGAAGCTCGATCCTGTCACTCTTCCCAGCTCCTGTTCTGACCCAACCCGGTTCCCAAACACAGACAAAGGCAGCAGCCCCCACCTTTCAAGGTTTAATCGCGAATGCTGTTCCTTTACAGGTAAAAGACTGCTTTCCCACAATTATCTCCGACAAGAAAGAGCCTTGGCAAGTTGTTTGTCAAGGCTGCCAAAAACCCAGAGTTAAGAACTAATTTACAAGATTCATGAACTAAGATGTCCACCAGTTGAGCTTCAGAGCTTCTTTGCTGTCTGCAAAGAATGCTTTTCCAGACCTGGCTTTTTATCCTCCTGAGGGAAGGGCCATTACCTTGCAGCCTTACTCCCGAGTCGCCTGTGCTGCTGTAATTGTTCTTTCCTCTGAGTAATCCTTCGTGCCCGGGAACCTCCTCATCGCTGCTGCCAGCCCCCACAATCTCTGAAGGCAACAGTCCACTCCCTGGTGGTCCTGGCCCCTTATCAGAGTCATCTCTCTCCTCAGCCATCTGCACCTGCTTGGCCCCTCATCTCAGTCCTCGCTCTCCTCCTCCATCCCCACCTGCTGCCAGCTAACCACAACAGCTCCTCTCTGGGGAAGGAAGGCCCAGCAGGAGAGCCAAATGCCAATCGTGGCTCATTTACCTCTCCTTGGCAGGTCTCGGGCACTCGCCTCCGCATCCCGCAGGTCTCTTCCGCCCACTCCGGCGAGTACGGCTGCCGCGTCATCAGCCCCAACGCCATCCAGGAGGCGGTGTTGGTGGTCACCATCCAGGACAGCGAAGGCCCCTCCCACCGTAAGGCTCCTCTGCTCCCCTCTCTGCCTCTTGGCAATTCAGACCTTCTGCAGGAGGAGGCCCAGCTCATTCTTCTGTCCTCCTTTCGTGCAGCTGTGGGAGCTGCTCCAGTCCTGAGGATCGAGGCTTCCTCCTCCTCCGCCGTCGAAGGAGAGACCCTGGATCTGTCATGCGTTGCTCCAGGCCAGCCCCAGGCCACATTCACCTGGTATCGGCGAGATGGTCAACTGCCTGCGGGTCACCAGGTAGAGAGCGAGTTTGTCCACCACGGGTGGGGGAGAAAAGGCAGTTGTCAGGATTCCAGCAATCGCCCTAATTAAATCGTGATCCTCGAGCCAAACTTCAAAAAAACTTTATTAGAAGCGACATATTGGCACTGCCTTGTACGAAGCCAACTCTGGTATACGTCATTTACAGTCCCCTGTGACCCTGTTCCCACTCTCCCCCCTGGGTGTCTCATAAATCAGATCCTCCAATTG
Source organism: Pseudonaja textilis (assembly GCF_900518735.1). Next base: position 15,796 of record NW_020770443.1, read on the forward strand.
AGCACCTTCATGGGCTGGGTGTCATCAATCACATTCTCCAATTAAATATATTCCCAGGCAAAAGCTCTGGTAGTTTAGTTACAATCTGTTAAAGATAAAGAGTTGGAATGTACGTCTGTTTCCAAACTGCTGCACTGCACTTCCAGATTTCTTTCCTTCCTTCCTCCCTCCTTTTTTTATGGTAACTACTAAAACAGGCATAGGAATGTTTTATGAGTTGACAGTAGTCTCATTGACAGAAGAGGGGACTCAGCCAGGGGGAGAAATCAGGAATCTGCAGTGCTTTTCTTCTTCCACCCCTTTCCCACCCCCCCAGATCTCCAATGCCCACCTGCGACTGGTCCGACTCACCCCCGCCGACTCTGGCGAATACGTCTGCCGTGTGAGTGGAGGCCGCGTCCCGCAAGAGACGTCTTTCGTGGTCTCCGTCGTAGCCAACACCAGTCCTACTTCCCGTACGTTTTGGGATCCCGGCGGGTGATGGGGGCGAGAGTGGGCGGGCGGAGGGTGTTCGGACTCCAGGGGGGGACACACCGTCACTCTCTCCCGGCAGGTCTGCAGAGCCCCATCATCTCCATCGAACCCCACAGCGTGGTGGTGCGTGGAGGGGAAGACACCTCCTTCAGGTGCCACGTCCACAAAGGCACCCCACCTCTCAATATCACCTGGAAGCTGCCCAACAACCGGCTGTTAGGTGAGCTTCGGGGGCTGCTAATTGAGCAGCTGGGCCAGTTGGTTAGAGGGGAGTGCTGATTTTGGGGAGCGCCCGCCCCGCCGGTAATTCCTTCCATCCCCTCTGCAGATAACGTGAGGATCAGCCCTAACGGCTCTGCGATCACCATCTCCAACGCCCGTCTGGAAAACCACGGGGCCTACCGCTGTGTGGTCTCCAACCAGTTTGGCATTGCCAACAGCTTGGTCAACGTCCTGGTGCAAGGTAATGGGGCGAGGCTGAGGGTCTCTATGGGAAAATGAGGCTCTGGAGGAATGTGGGGCTCTGGAGGAACGCCGGGGCGGAAGGTCTGCCAAAGAGCCTGGGCAAACTCGGATGCCATTCTCTTCCCACCTCCCAGGGCTGCCTACCGTCTCGGTGGTGCCGAAGGGGCCCCTGCAGCTCAAAGTGGGCAAGTCCATCAGCGTGGACTGCCTGGCGGACGGAGACCCCCGGGCTGTGGTGCGCTGGACCAAACTGGGGACCTGGAAGAAGCTGGAGAACCAGAGGATGCTGCCCTTGGAGAGCCGAGCGGTGCTACAGGTGGGAGAAGGATCCGTCTAAAGGCAGGGGTGTCAAACTCAAGATCTGCGGGCCGGATGTGGTCAGATCCAGCCCGCGGGGCTGTCCTGGTCTACCCAATGCAAAGAGGAAAGATGCCAGCCATTGGGGGAGTGGCGTCAAGCTAGCCACACCCACCCAGTCGGCCACACCTACCCAGTTGGCCATGCCCAGCCAGCCTCCGATGTCAACCGAGCTTTGGAGGATTTCAACTTGAACTCCTGGAGGACTTCAACTCCCAGAATTCCCTAGCCAGCAAAGCTTTGGCGGACTTCAACTTGAAGTTGAAGTCTAGACTCCTCTAGGACTTCAACTCCCAGAATTCCCCAGCCAGCAGAGCTTTGGAGGACTTCAACTTGAAGTCCTGGAGGACTTCAACTCCCAGAATTCCCCAGCCAGCAAAGCTTTGGCAAACTTCAACTTGAAGTCCTGGAGGACTTCAACTCCCAGAATTCCCCAGCCAGCAGAGCTTTGGAGGACTTCAACTCCCAGAATTCCCCAGCCAGCAAAGCTTTGGAGGACTTCAACTTGAAGTCCTGGAGGACTTCAACTCCCAGAATTCCCCATTCCAGCAAAACTTTGCTTCAAGTTGCCAGGGTTGGAGACCCCTGTCCTAAAGGATATCTTAATTCTTCCGTTTGAGTGGGAATCGGGCTGAGGGTGTTGCGTGGCCTCTTCTCCCTCCCCAGATCTCCTCCGCAAAGCTGGGAGATGCCGGCACCTACGTGTGTGTGGCCCAGAACTCAGTGGGCACCACAGAGGCGCAGGTGGAGGTGAGCGTGGAGGCGGTACACGGCAGAAGAGGAGTCCCCGAAATCCACGTGACTCCCACCCAGACAGTGCAGGCGGGACAGACGGCTCGGCTCCATTGCTCTGCTACAGGTGTGCGCGAGGGGGCGTGTGCATGGAGGGGGCGGGGCATTTGGCTCTGACTGGACCATCTTAGGGGCTTCTGGACCAAGGCTACCTGGGTTGCTGGCCAGCCAGGCTCAGCGCTACTACCTTTGTTGGGATTGACAGGTGACCCGACTCCCACCATCCACTGGTCCAAGCTGCGGGCTCCGTTACCGTGGCAGCATCAGGTGGTGAACGACACCCTCATCATCCCCCGGGTGGCCCAGCAGGACTCGGGCCAGTACATCTGCAACGCCAGCAACTCTGCGGGGTTCACCGAAGCCTTCGTGGTGCTGGACGTGGAGAGTGAGTGTGCCAGCAGGAGGAGGGGGAGGGATGGGGCACAGGCAGGGGTGGTGCGCTGCTCCCTGGGCGGCCTTGGGTTGAGAGGAAGATGGCGAAAGAGGAAGTAATGCCAGGCACATACACACACACACCCATGGACCCCTGGCACCCACGGACCGGCCAACGCCATGAAACAGAGATCAGTGCCGTCCTAGGGAATCTCTGGGATGGCTTGCCTGCGCCAAACTCTTTCTCCCTCCTCTTTCTCTGCCCAGTACCACCCTACGCCACCAGTCTTCCCAACCGGGCAGTGGTGCACGAGGGCGATGCAGTGCAGCTGCAGTGCCTGGCCCACGGCACACCACCCCTGCGTTACCAGTGGACCAAAGTGAACGGCAGCCTGCCCGGACGGGCCACGGTGCGCGAAGGGGTCTTGCAGTTCAGTCCGGCCGGGCACCAGGATTCCGGCACCTACCGCTGTCACGTCAGCAACCGGGTGGGCTCCGCTGAGGCTTTGGCCCAGGTCTATGTGCAAGGTGAGCAGGCATCCAGGTGGAGGTTCAGCCAATGGCATGGCCAGAGGGGCTACAGGGCTCGGTCCTGCCTCATCACCCTTAACCGTCTCAAATTAGGAGATTAAAATGTTGTAGTTGTTAATTGCAAAATCGTGTTCGACCCATCGTGATCCCCATGGACAGCGTTCCTCCAGACCTTCCTGTCCTCTACCATCCTCCTGAGTCTCTTTAAGCTCACGCCGACTGCTTCAGTGACTCCATCCAGCCCTCTCCTTCTCTGCCATCCCCCTCCTCCTCCTCCTCCTCCTCCTCCTCTTCTTCTTCTTCTTCTTCTTCTTTTTCTTTTTCTTCTCCTTCTCCTTCTCCTTCTCCTTCTTCTTCTTCTTCTTTTGCCCTCTATTGTTCTCAGCATTCAGCTCTTCTTCACCAGGGAGTCCTTCCTTCTAATGAGGTGACCTTTTATGGAAAGTTTTGCAGCGATAATTCAGCACCAGAAAAATAAACACAGGTGGCTGATGCTTCGTTTAACATCTTCACAAACATAAGTAGAATTTACAAACCAGTTGTAGATTTCTCCAACATGGAGCAAACTCAAAACAGAAACATGTTGCAAGTTCGGAGCAGAGCTCCAGTCTTCAGCAAGCAAGCAATTTAGTTTCATCTTCAGTCGACAGACTCAGAGTTCAACATAGCTGCGGAGTTGCAGAGCCACGCCGAGGCTACTTCTAGTTTCAGTTTCCAAGCAGTCCTCATTGGCTGACTTAGTTGCTATGCCTATTCATTGGCTGACCTTGTTACCAACCTCTATTCCGGGTCACGAATACACTCTGACAGACCTGTCCTGACATATTGTTCTATGTCTGGATCTGCGTTTTTTTGTCATATTTGTGCCGACTTGCGTGGTCTCCTCCTCCTTGTCCCCAATGCAGCCACTGCTGGAGGACCCCTCTCCGTCCAGGTCACCCCTCTGAGCGACACCAAAGCCGTGGGTGCCACAGCAGAGTTTGTGTGCTCCGTATCCGGGGATCCCAGGGCGCAAATCGAGTGGCTGAAAGAGGGCGGAGAGCTGCCTCCCACTCACACCATCCGCAATGGAGTGCTGCGGTGAGCCGGGCAGATGAGGGCCACGGCGTGGCATGGCATGGGGGGGGGGATAGGAGGAGGAGGTGGCACTGGGCATCTGCAGACTGGGGCAACGAGTTCAGGGATTCACCGAGCGGCTGCTTCCCTCCAGGATCGAGAACCTGAACCCAGAATGTCAGGGAATCTACGTGTGTCGGGCCAGGAGTCCCTCTAGCCAGGCCCAGGGCAGGGTCAGCCTGACTGTCCGGGGTAAGTAAGCCTCTTGCCACCTGGTGCCCCACCTGTGGGAGACAGGAAGCCTCCTCTTCCCTCTCTGGAGACTTGACACGCCCCCCCCCCCCGTTTCTCTTCTCAGCCCTCCCCAAAGTGATGATCAACATCCGGACCTCGGTGCAGACCGTCCTGGCGGGCAACGCCGTGGAGTTTGAGTGCCTGGCCTTCGGGGACCCCAAGCCAGAACTCACCTGGAGCAAGGTGGGCGGACAGCTGCGCCCAGGAGTGCTGGCCAGCGGAGGCCTGGTGAAGATCGAGCAGGTGGAGCAGGCCGACGCAGGGAAGTACCGCTGCACGGCCACCAACAACGTCGGCACCGTCCAGTCCCACGTCATCCTGCATGTCCAGTGTGAGCCTAGCTTTCTCCCAGAGGGGGCGTGTCCTCCCTGCTTGGCTCTCTGTGGCTGACAGCCCCACTCCCTCTGTCTTCCCACAGCTGTCCCCCAAGTGGCCACCCAGCCAGAAGTGAAGGAGGTTTCCGCGGGCTCCACTGTGGTTTTCCCTTGCTCGGCCTCTGGGTTCCCCGTCCCAGAAATCAAGTGGACCAAAGTAAGTCTCGGAAGGGAGTGACACCCCCCCTTCTCTCTCTCCCCAGGCGGGGTGCAGGGAGCAGGAGGCGCTGCGAGGGTGCGGGGGGTGCTGGGAAATGTGCTGCAGAGCTGCCCCTTTGTCTGTGGGGTAGAAGGGCCTGGGTGGGGAGGCAGGCCTGCTAGGGACTTCTGTGGCTCACTGTGTCATATTGAGACCAGATGCTCCCACACTGCCACATTTTGAGCCTGGGAAAATGGGAGAGGAGGAATTTCTTGGAGTGTATGTAGTTAAGACATAACAACATTCTTTTTCTAAGTCAAGGTCATGTTGTGTCTGCACCTGGGTGAGAGGACGTCTCAAATTGGGATGGATGGTGGGGCGTGTGATGCGACGATGAGTGCAGGGGGTGGATTTGTAGTTTTTACTTATTGCAAGGAAGCCTGGAACTTCCAGATTTGGGACTCCCCAGTTATGCCAGTTTACTACCCAATTAAAACAGAACTTTTGAGAAGTTGTCTGTCTTGGAGTTACTGGTTGAAACGAAGGTTGACATACTGTCTTGCAGCTGGAAGGGGAGCTGCCCCGACATGCCCAACTGGACGGCCACAGCCTGACCATCCCCTCGGCCCGCCAGGAAGACACGGGCGTCTACGTGTGCACGGCGTCCAACCGGCAGGGGAAAGGGACGGCCTTCTCCATGCTCAAAGTCCGAGGTCGGTGTAGCTCCCACCTCTCTCTCCTACTTCGGCCCACAGGAGATGGAGGAGGGGGCCAAGGGTGGGCCCTGACTCCCACAGCCCCCCATGGGCGGGAGAGGCTGCCAGCGTCCTCTAGAACAGTGATGGCGAAACTTTTTGGCACCAAGTGCCCAAACTGAAACCCTGGCTACGCGCGCATGCCTGTTTTGGGGCTGGTTTTGGCTCTTTTCTAGCCGTTTTTTGGGGTTTGGGGTGCTTTGGGGGTTGTTTGGGGGGGGCGTTTTTTGGTTGTTTGGGGGGGGTTTGGGGGGTTTGGGGAGCATTTTGGGGGTTGTTTTTGGTTTGGGGGGCATTTTTGGTGTGTTTTGGGGTTGTTTGGGAGGGCATTTTGGGGGTTCTTTTCAGGCTGTTTTGGGGTAAAACGGCCTGAATAAAAACCCAAACAATGGCCTGTTTGGGGGGCATTTTTGGGGCCGTTTCAGGCCATTTTGGGGGCTGTTCCATGGTGTTCCAATGCCTGCAAAGACCAGCTGGCCTGCATGTGTGCCCACCGAGAGGGGTCTGCGTGCCACCTCTGCCACGCCTGTCACAAGTTCACCATCACGCTCTAGAATAAACCTTGGACATTCCCCCTCTCTCTTCCTCCTCCTCCTCCCTCGCCCTTTCCCTCGTGGGCATGAGAGGAGCCCGGGAAGAGGAGAACCTGGGCAGAGACGCATTCATGTGCCAGTGCCTCTGCCAGTTTGGCCCAGGCCAGACACCCTTGTCCATCTGCAGAAGAGGCGGAGGGCTCGGCCGTCCCCCTAACCCGTCGCCCTCCCCCTTGCAGAGCGGGTGGTGCCCTACTTTACCCAGAATCCTCAGTCCTACCTGGTCCTGCCAACCATGAAGGATGCTTACCGGGCATTTGCCCTGGAGATCACCTTCCGTCCCGACACCCCGGATGGTAAGAGAGGCTGCTGGGCAGGCGGGCAAGGGTTAGCTCCTCCTCCTCCTCCTCCTCCTCTTGTTGCGGATGCGAATTCTGGGCGACTCTCTTCGGAGCCTCTCTCACTCAACCTCTCTTCATCTGCCTCTCCTCCTCCTCCTCCTCCTCTCACCTCTTCCCCTCTTTCCCTCCTTCTGCCCCCCCTCCCTTCCAGCTCTCATGCTTTACTCAGGTGAGTTGTGCCTCTGCCGGGCACTGCGGACTTCTCCTCCAGCACCTGGCACCTTTCTAACCTTTTCTGCCTCTGGATTGTGTGTGGGGGGGTGTGTATTTGGGAGGGGCTGGGGCGGTGCTGAGGAGTGTGCCTCCTAAAGCACATGAGCTGTTGGCAAGCTGACTAACATACCAGCAGCTCCCAAGCATCCTCCTCCAGCTGCAGTCTACCTTATTCCTATTAGCTGGGCTGCACTGTTTGGATCTAATCTTCCTTTGCTAACTCTGCTTCCCAGAAAGCAAGGGTATATTTGTGTGTGTGTGTGTGTGTGTGTGTGTCTGTGTGTGTGCGCTCTTGTCCCGCGCTGCCCCTCTGCCTGGCTGTGGGGGTGTGTGTGTGAGGGGGTCTCCGCTTTGAATTCGAAGACTCCTGTCCCACTCAGCACCACTTGGGCTCCCAGGACAGGAGGCAGAGCACCGCGGATCCGAGCTCAGCACTCTGCAAGCTGCTGCCAAGGGACCTGGGGGGTGGGGGGGGGGGGGTTGGGGGGGGGGCGTCCCCCCCCCCCCCCCCGCCCCCCGGTGCCCCCCCCCCCTCTGCTCTCCACAGGGATGCTGGTGTATAATGGGCAGAAGAAGAACACAGGCAGCGACTTCGTCTCCTTTGGGCTGGTGGGGGGCCGCCCAGAACTCAGGTGAGGCCGGGGTGGGGATTGAGCTGCCCAGTTGGTACCTCTGGCTCAGAGCCTGCCGGGTTGCCTCCTTTCCGTAGCTTCCCTTTGGCGGT
>NW_020770444.1:0-23274 GCF_900518735.1 Pseudonaja textilis
AAGAAGAAGAAGAAGAAGAAGAAGAAGAAGAAGAAGAAGAAGAAGAAATGGGTTTTTACCCTTCTCCTGAAGTTGGTAACGTATTGCCTGCTGGATGAAAATATACAAATTAAAGAAATCTTTTTGGCCACCCTGTTGGTGATCGATCCTGCCTGCCTGAGCTAAGCTTTTCCTTGCCAAATACTGAGGCCTCCTTTCCCTTCCCTGCCACCCCCACCCTGACCCCCCAGTAGTTTGTCAAGGGAGGGAAATGAGATAAGCTGCGTTTTCCCTTGTTTCATCCTCCAGGACCTCAGGCCGTATAGCATGGACATCTGGAGACAAACAAGCGGTCCAGCTGCATTGTGTCGCGGTTCACTAGAGGCAACTCTGTGGGTTGGATTCTTATCCTTGGACAACCCTCATGGAAAGACAGTGGAGTGGGAGTGTGGCTCCGGTGGCTGTGGAGGAAACTGGGGAGGGGCACAGGCTGGCTGGGCATTCGGAGGAAGACCCAGGCCCACCCCTCTTCATCCTAGGGCACACAGGGAGGAACGGATAAAGGAGTTGCATGGTTTACGGGGGAGGAAGGGGCCCTGATCTCCTTCATGGGCTGCAGCTGGGAAAACTGTTAAAAGGGCAAAGTGCGCATGGCAAAGTTGCTGGAAGCAAAGCGTGCATTATCTTGGTCGAGACTAATACTCAACTCTTATGGGACTGATCCATCTTGAGGATGGCCCACCCACCTCGCCTTTCTTGTAATGTGCCAGGTGCTGCTTGGATTCTTTCTGTGTTGGCTTCCGTTCATTTGTGCACGTTGGTGTGTGTACCTTGCTTTCTAGGTCGGTCTGATCCAGTGGGCTTTTGTGTTTCTGATAAAAGAGTACCATTATACAGGGAGAAACCTTTGTGAGGGGTTTTCCCCCCATAATATAATCAGAGTCAATAGTGCTTTTAGGAAAGGAAAAAAAAACAACCCAAGGAGTCAGTTGTATAAGGGAAGTAATTTTCCTGTTTACACACTTGCAATTAGCTATGTTAGATTTTATGTCACATTCTTCTGCTACAGATTTTGGCTTAGGGAGCAGTTTTGTGTTTGCACAGAGAAAGCCTGCAACTCTTTCTCCATAGATTAGCAAGGTATTTTGGAAAACATTTGCCAAAATTGTTGATGGTTGGACTGTTGTAAGAAGCTTTGATTCCAATAAGCTTCAATTACTCCTCCAAAAACTGTGGTGTAGATCCAACACAAATTTCATCAGACTCTCCGGGTTTGGATATCGTATGTTGTTGGCCGTGACTAAGCCTGTTTCGTAAACACGAGTGATTTGAGGCACACAAATCAACCCTTTAAGGTCAACACATCGTAATTTAACATTATGTCCCAACAAACCTGGTCTAAATATTCCATCAGAAGCAATTAAAATCCAGGTTTGTTTCATCAGAGTTGTGGGCTATGAAAAGCTGGCTTCATAACCCCTCGTTTCAAGATCACCTGTCTCCGTGAAGTAGTTTCTTGGGTTACAACAAGCTGTGGTTTTGTTTCTAAGCCCTCAGTACCGTGCCAAACGAGAAACACTGAATATGCCTGAGTAAGTATAACAGGATAGCAAGAGAGTTAGAAGGGACCTTGGAGTTCTTCTTAGTCCAGTCTTCTAGTCCAAGACCCAATGGTGGACTTCCTTCTAAAGTTGTTCTGCTGTAGGGTGATATAAACGTATCACTGCAGTCTTAATTTCCTTCTTGGACAGCTTTGGAAAGCCAGGGTCATCCACCCCAGTAAATTGGACTTATTCAGAGTAGGCATGTTCAGACAACAAATGGAAGGTTTAAGGCAGTTGTTGAAATAAAGGTCCCGTCACAAAGACTGTAGAAGAACAGTTGCTTCCCAACATTTTAAGATGCGTGGACTTCCATCTCTCAGAATACCCCAACCATTCTATCTTTCTTTTGGCACGTTCTGCTCAGTACTTTTTTTTCCCCCAGGGTCATCAGGATCTGAACAGAGATCTGGACCCCTTTGAAAACGGAAATATGGGTGAAAACGGAAATATTTCCCCCTCTTACCTTATTGAATTCCTTCTTTCTGTTTTCTCTTTCTGGTTTGGTGGCAGCTGGTCAGGGAGTCCCCAAGGCTGGAAATTTCAGAAGACGAGGCAGACGTGGCTTCTTCTGCACATGTACGACAAAGACCAGGTAGGCCCCCACCCTCCACCCCATCCCCAGGTGTGAGGTTCAGCCGCGCAGCCCTGCTACAATGTCCGGTTAACTCTGCGATTTGCCCAGTGGTGAAATGATACCGGTGCTGCCCCCCCCGGTTTGGCTGAACTGGTAGCAAAAAAAAAAAAAAAAGCTCCGACGATCAGTTGAGAGGAGAAAGCAGAGAAAAGCCCAGGATGGACCTTCCCACTCGCTCCTTGCGCTTTTCTCTTCTTTGTCCGCTCAGCTGGCCTTTGGGAAGAGCGCGATCCCTGAATCAGTACGGAAACCGGTAGAATCCCACCGCTGGATTTGCCCATTTTCCAGAGGGAGGTGCCCCAAGCTGCCTTCGTGTAAGCTGCTGTGGTCTGGGCACCCAACCTGCTAAGGGACGGAGATGGATACCCTCCTGAGAGGAGGAATCATCCAATGAACTAGGGATCTGTAGTTTCTGCTCGCCTTACTCCACCTAGTAGGGTCAACCTGTACTGGATTGGACCCCAAAACAAACCTTGTCTGGTTGGGCCTCCCTTATATGGATGCTCGAGCCCTTCAGAGTTGGCTCTTACCCCCCATGCCTTGGGATAGCCCTTTAGGAGAATTATGGGTTCATCAGAAAGTGGGTTATTTTTCCAGATTTGACATTGTCCTGGCTGTGTGGTTTGTTTTGTTCATCAGCGTTTCTCAACCTCATTTGCTTTAAAAGGTGTGGACTTCAACTCCCAGAATCCCCCAGCCAGCGTGCGGAATTATGGGAGTTGAAGTCCACACCTTTTAAAGCACAATTCTTTTCTTTATCCACAAGAAACAGGGCCATCCTCCATGGCAGAGGTCTCCAGCCTTGGCCACTTTAAGACTTGTGGACTTCAGCTATGCTGGCTGAGGAATTCTGGGAGTTGAAGTCCACAAAAGTGGCCAAGGTTGGAGGCCCCTGCTCCAAAGGATAGGATAAGAAAGCAAAACAGCCACATTTTGTTCCACTCATTGTGTGTGGCTGGCTAAAAACACTTTGGTCTCCCTTCCTTCTCTCTCTTACAGGTCCCCGATCAATACTTTTCCATTTTGCTACGGTATCTGGAAGGACTTCAAGGCCGTGCCCGAGACACAACGGTGCAGAAAGCAGAAGCTCTGATGAAGGAGTACGATCAATCTGACATGGAAGATGAGCTCCTGGAAGGAAAACGTGGACGTATCCGCAAAGTTTTGCAGTTGCTCTCCTGACTTTTCAGTGTCTTAAATCCTTCCATCGGCATAAAGTTACAAGGACCAGATATCCATTTTTAGCCATTCTTTAAATTCTTGGCCACAAACCCGATGTTGCTTGGAAATCTCTTCCAGGGTTGCCAAGGAAGTGGAAGAAATAACTTTTTAAAAAAAAAAAAACCCAATAAACGGGTCGGTATTGAAAACAATACTTGGATGCAGCTTTTCAGAATTAGCTTCCTTCCTTCCTCTTTTCTTTGGTAACCGTTAGCGCTGTCAATCTTCTGTAGTAGACGTTTCTCCCCGTCTTCTCCAATGGGCCCGAGACCAGGTTGATGATCCTCAACCTGGAAATTCCAGAAGTTTCATTCCATTCCATCTCAAAAGACGAGATGGGCATTTTGTTGGCTCCTAATTAAGCTGTAACCTTTGTCGAGACCATTCTTGTTTACCTTGAATATTCTGTTTTTGTCAACCGATCTGAGAGCTCACAACATTTTCATGTTCCTAGGTATGTTGTGGTTAGCAACAAGGTCCTAGTCCATGGACAAGGTCAAAAAGTTCAGAATCGACAACTTCTGAAGGCAAGCCATTCCACTGGTTTGTTGTCTTCACTATCTGGAAGTTTCTCCTCAATTCCAGGTTGCTTCTCCCCTTGGTGAGTTTCCATCTGTTGCTTCTTGTCCTGCCTTCAGGAGCTTTGGAGAAGAGGTTGACCCCTTCCTCTTCCTTGGGGCAACCCCTGAGATATGGGAACACAGCTATTATGTCACCCCTGGTCCTTCTTTTCACTAGACTGGACGCACCCAATTCCTGCAGCCAGGATCATCTGACTGAAACCCTACCACTTTTGATGTGCATCATACATGCAACATCCATGAAAAGAGGTGTTGCGTGAAAAGAAGGACTGGGGCAGACATGATAGCAGTGTTCCAGTATCTCAGGGGTTTCCACAAAGAAGAAAGGGTCAACCTGTTCTCCAAAGACCCTGAAGACAGAACAAGAAGCAACGGAGGGAAACACATCAAGGAGAGAAGCAACTTAGAACGAAGGAGGAATTTCCTGACAGTGACGACAATTAACCCGTGGAACAGTTTGCATCCAGACTTTGCAAATGCTCCAACACTGGAAGTTCTTGAGAAGAGATCAGATAGCCATTTGTCTGAAGCGGTGTAGGGTTTCCTGCCTAGGCGGGGGTTGGACTAGAAGACCTCCAAAGTCCCTTCCAATTCTCCTATATATGTTTATATCCACCTTATATTTTTAACTGTCAATTTCTCACCCCAGTAGATGCTGTTTGGCTAGTAGAGGAAAACTATTTCTAACGTTGTTGATGCATCCCTCTCTCTGCTATTTGTCCTCAGAGGGTGATTTTCCAAGTGGGAAAATCTTGTTTTTTGTAGATTTGTTTTTTTGCCTGTTGGACTTTTTTTCTGGTTCAAGAGGCTAGATGTCTGCAGACTGTCTTGTGGGGAGGAAAAAATGGATCCCGAATTTGTCATTATTCAAAGGTCGCAGTTGTTAATTATTCCATTGTCCAGCTGCCATTCCAGGCTTCTCAACACCTTTGGCTCTTATTAACACAAGAGGATTTGTCTGGGGTTGTGACAAGGCAGCCGTCAGAATCTCGGGGGAGGTGGGGGAAATATGGAAGCCATTAGTGCTTCCAAAAAGTCATTTAAGCAACTTGCATCTTGGCAGCCAAATATGTAAGCAACCCAAGATGTGTTATGCTAACACAATTCGAATGGAATTTAGTACATGAACAGGAGCCAAGACAGGATTGGGCAACGCAAAACATTTTGCTCTCATTTGGAAGAGCCCAACAATCCGCCAATCGCAGTTTACGGTTGCCTGTTTCAGCTCATCCTGGTTTTCCTGAGACGTTGCTGCCTTATTTAATTGGTTAGGGTTGTTGTTGTTGTTTTCTCATTACAGGTGAGCCCCAAACATCCGTTGCTAAGCAAGACAGTTGTTAAGCAAGGATTGCCCCGTTTCACGAAATCCCTTGCCAACTCTCGTTAAGTGAATCACTTGCTGTCCTTAGTCAGGCAGTCATTAAATGAATCTGGTTCCCCTCTTGGTTTTTTGGCTCATCAGAAGGATGCAAAAGGGGATATGACCCCACGGGACAGTGCCACCGTCGTAAATACGAGTCCGTGGCCAAAGCGTCCGAATTTTGATCCCGCGGGGATGCTGCAACCATTGCTGGTGTGGGAAACGGTCACAAGCCGCTTTTTTCAGGGCCCTCGTAACTTCGAATGGCCACTAAACGAAACGTTGTAAGTCAAGGACTATCTGTATTTGGCCCAGCGGCCGTGTTGGTCTCTTAAAAAGCCACATCAATTTAATAGATAACGAGAAAGAAACGGCGAAGGCTGATTAAGTCCCAGCTTCTGGCGAAAAGCACAGGGGGAGAAATGGGGGATTCAGCTTGGAAGCCGGGTGGCTTGTTCCGCACGAAACAGCTGGATTTCTCTCCCCGTCTTTATTGGGGAGAAAACGGGGAGTTTTGGGGCAGACAGATCCTCCTTTGAACAGCTGTGGGAATTCCTCCAAAGTCTGAAGCCTCCCATTTTGCGCAGGGTGTTTGCCGAGTATAGAAATGCTTCTTCAGAAGGACAAACGAGAGGGTTGGTTGTTTTTTAATGGATTACACTGTTTGAGATTTTTAAATCCATGCTGGTTCCGCAGGTAGAAGAAAACAGAAAAAGTCAGGGGGGGGGGGTTTCCCCCCCCTAATTGTGAGCCACAGTTTGGGATTCGCAAACGCTTCCCCGCCAACATAAAATGGTGCCCTGTGATTTTCCCAGGAAAAGAGCCTTAAAAAAAACCAGCTTCCTTGTTGATTTGAGTATCTATGAATGGGGTGAGATACAATAGGAGGAAAAACCTGTGGAGGTTTATCGGAAGGTCTTATCACTTTGAAACGGGCCTTTTGTTTGAATACAATGGGGGAAAATCGGTCAGGCAAACGACTGACCAGAAAATACAGCCCGTCTACTCCTCCCTCTCTTCTCGACTTCCTTTCTGGATCAGAATTTCCGACAAAAATTAAAGCTAATCCTAATCGTTGTGTGGAATAACTTATGTACGTGAATTAACACGTTTTTCTTTCTTTCTTTTTTTTTAAAATTAAAAAAAAAAGAGCAAGGTTATGAAATAATCTCAGGCCTCAGAGGCAAAATTGGCTTTGAGCATGGTGGAGCCTGAAATGGGGTTTAAGTTTCAAACTTTGGTGGCATTTAAAGAAAAGTGGAGCTGAAAAGTGACCATTTGAAGCAAATGTACGTTGTGCATTACAGTACAGTGTTTCATTACAACAAAAAAAAGAATGATGGTACAAGGAAGGAAGGAAGGAAAGAAGGAAAAGTAGGTTGAGGGGATGGAGGGAAGGAAGGAAAGGAAAGGAAAGGAAAGGAGGTTGAGATGGAGGGAGGGAAGAAAGGAAAGGAAAGTAGGATGGAAGGAAGAGAAGGAGGGAAAAAAGGGCGGTTGAGATGGAGGGAAGGAAGGAAAGGAAGGAAGGTTGAGATGGACAGAAGGAAAGGAAGGAAGGTAGGTTGAGGGGATGGAGGGAAGGAAGGAAGAAAAGAAAGGAAGGAAGGAAGGTAGGTTGGGATGGAGGGAAGAATCAAAGGAAAACTGGTGAATATAACTAGTCTTGTTCCATTTTTGATCTTATTTTGGCCAGTTTTCAAGAAGAGCAGCTACAAAACTCCGAAACTCACCTGCTGTGTTTAACTAAACCTCCATAAAGAAATAAGGACTTCTTTTAGATTTCCATGGTGACTTTACCTCTATATGTTTGAAGACCTGAAAACTGATGTGCAAAACATCTGGAGGAGTACCAGTTGAGGGAAAGGAAGGGATAAGGCGTGTTGTGGACTTTCTCATGCTTTCGAAAGGAGAGGTGGTGCTACAAAGGTGGTTCGAGAGGACATTATGGATATTAGATCAGAAGAAAGAGCTTGTCTCGAATCTGATTCTGTTGCTGTATGTCCTTTGGACCATAGGAGCTTCTGGTGTTGATTAAATCTTCTGAAATTCTTGAATGAAGGTCAACCTTTATATCTAACAGCCTTCTACCCCTGGCAACAGAAATCTCCTAAAGGCCGAAGGGTGGGTGGCCATAACGTCTTGTTCCTGCCTTTCTTTCACTAGAATATTCCTAGCGATGCTGTTCAGAAGAAGGATCTTAGCTGAAAGTTGGTTCTTTGCAGTCAGACGTTGAGAAGGATTTATTCTGAGGGCTTCCAATGCGAAGCAGCTAAATCTTTGGTTAGCAAAGAACCTTGGATCTGTTAAGGATCAAGGTGACCATCAGCCAAACATGCTCAGTTCCAAAATTTAGAATTAATCAGGAATTTGGGCTACAAGAGCTTAATATGGATCCTTACTAAGACCAACCAAGAAGAACATTTCGTAATTTTGCAACCTGCTGAACTTTGTGCATTCGTGTTGGATTTTCTCCCAGGATTTCTACATTTCAAATTTTGATTTAAAGTGATGGACTTCCAGGCCAATGTTGTAAATTGAAGCTGTCTAGGACGCGTCTTTTCCCCTCAGCTGCCATCAGGAATTTGTTAATTGAGGCCTTCAAATACCATTCTTTTTTCTTCTTTTAAATGCATTCTATTTTCAGCATGACTAACAAATGGCCACATTTTTTTTACTTTTAATTCTGTCACTTTCAGAGACTGGTTTCCTTGATGGATCTCTTTATGAAACTTCTCTAAATTATGCATCTTGGGTGAAAAACTTGACTGATAGCCGACAAGATCTCAACTTTGATCCTTCCTGGTAGCTTCCGGGGACAGGAAGTTTCCATGGGTGTTTGGCTGATGGTCATCTGGATCCTTAACAGATCCAGGGTTCTTTTCTAACCAAAGATTTAGCTGCTTCGCATGAAAGCCCTCAGAATAAATCCTTCTGAACTTTTGACTGCAAAGAACCAACTTTCAGTTAAGATCCTTCTTCTGAACGTGGATCTCTCTTACATCAGTCGCTGCCAATGATCACAAGAGCAACCTCTCCATGAAAGTACTTCAATCTCTCTGAAAACCATTCTGTACCCAATCTGGGTAGAATGAAACGCTTGGTTGAGATGGTAGACATCCAAACGTTCTTGTTTTCTTCTGCCGTGCAACCAACTGTCAGTATTCTGCTAGCTAGGCATTTATAAGTGGGAGTCAAAATATCCATCTCTTTATTTTGGTGGGAGTGTTGTGGACAGAGCATTGTTGATAAAGGAGAATGTTTGTAGCACAGGGTTGAAATGAAAGGTCTTTGATGATCTCTGAGCTTGGTGGTTTTCTTGCAGACGTTTCATTAACCCAAACTAAGTAACACTGCTAGCACTGATGATGTTACCTCAGTTTGAAAGGTCTTCAAAAAAGACCAAGCTCAGAGAACACCAAGGACCTCTCTCAGAGCATATTAATGGTGTGCCACCATCTCCTGAGCCTGATGCCTTCAGGATTTGAGAGTAGGGTTATTGAGCCCTTCGTAGAATTCCCGTGGAGACCCTTCCTCAACCCGAGCCTTTCCAAATGTTTTGGTAGAAAGGCTGAGAAGAGTATCGGGCTGAGAAAGATGGACTAGGTTTTCCTGTCCTTCAGCAGTAATAAAGTCCCTCTACAATGGAAGTGAAGCTTCCCAGAGTATCTATACTTAGCAAACCTTAGGGCTACAGATCCACTGTTGGGAGGTGGAGAAACCTTCCCATGCAGCTGCCTATCTGAACCGTTTGCTGGATGGGTAGATTGCAAAGACGCTGGTGTTTTAGTGACTTCTCGATAGCTGAAGTTGCAATATAGTAGTGACCTCTGCTGGCTGAAGGAAAAAACCCCAATCATCTAGAGAATTATAATCCAAAGAGGGTTTGAGAGTTTATCCTCTAACTTGTTCTTCCTTAATTGCAAAGTTTAGTAAGTCTAACTCCCAGAATTCCTCAGCCACCGTAGGGAATGCTGGGAATTGAAGTCCACCGGTCTTTAAAGTGGCCAAGTTGGACACCCCTCGTTTAAATGACCCCCTCATCAAGCCTGTGATAGAGCCTGTTTTTCCTCATTCTCCCCTTGGAGAAGAAAAGGTGACAGAGTAAGTGGTTTTTCTCTTCTCCAACCTGGCGCCCCCTCCAAGAATTTCAAATATTTCAACCCTGGCTTCTTTGGAAAGACCATCCAGAGTCTCCCTCCCAGATGGAAGTCAGCTGTGCTTCAACCACAGCATATTATAAATAAAACCATGGAAGTGGAAATTAAGCTTATGATGATTCATATAAATTCAGCAATCAGAAGGAAAAGAATATTTAATACATTAGAGAAACTAAAGTTGGATATACTTGTGTCTACAAGAAGCGCACAACCACCATTCTCTTCTAAGTTCCCTCCTCCGTGGCATTTTCCTTGGCACCACCTTGACCCCTTGCATCTGCCAGCGGTTAATTTTTCACAGAATTTCTTGGCTTCTGGGTAAAATGTTGCGTCCCTCATTTTTAATTTTTAACCTGCTGCTCCAGTTCTACAGATTTGTTTTGTCCATAAGTCATCAAAATTGCTGACCTTCTGAGTGAATCCAGCTCAGAAAACCAGACTTGGCAAGTCCCGAGGTCAGAATGGTGTTGCAAGAGTCTGGCGATCATGTGTGTTAGTTATAGATTCACTTTTTATTGACCCATCCCAACTGTTGGCCCAGGCAGCCTGAAAGCTTAGGACACTGGTTGTGATTTTGAGAAAGGATCTCTCGCTTTCTCTGGCAAAATCTGAGACCCAGATTCAGTTCTTGGCGTTAAACCATGATAAACATTGCAGGGAACAATCGGTTACAGCTGGCTTCTGCGTGCTCATTTGGACCTCTCTCGTTTTGTTTTGGGTTTTAAATCTCTCTCTTGTAACAATCTCTTGCTTTTCAGTCATGGAACTGAAGTCATAGATATCTTTTCCTCAGGGGTGGAATTCAAATTTTTTAACAACCGGTTCTGTGGGTGTGGCTTAGTTGGTGGGCGTGGCTTGGTGGTCATGTGACTGGCTGGGTGTGGCCAACTCAACATCACTCCCATCGAGGCACGCATCTCCTCGCCTGGCCTCTTATGACTGTGGGGATGCTGCAACAGTCGTAAGTGTGAAAAACGGTCATAAGTCACTTTTTTCAGTGCCATTGTAACTTTGAATGGTCATTCCACACAAGCAAAGTACCAGCAAAGGAGGGGGGAAAAAACTCCAGAGAGGTTCCTGAGACAGGAAGTCTAATCCTGCCAAGAATGTAATAAGGATTAACGGAGAGGCAGTTTCTGTAAGCAACACCAGAATGTTTCCTTCCTGCCTTCCTTACAGGATTAGCCCTGTAATTTCTTCTAACAGCCGGTTCTCCAAACTGCTTAGAATGTTAACAACCGGTTCTAGCGAATAGGTGGAAACTGGTAGAATCCCACCCCTGCTTTTCCGGTGTCTTCATCTATTATCTTTACATATTGAAGAATCCCTTGAAGAAGTCAACAACTTCTTCAGCTTCAACCACAATAATACACGGGCAAACAACCAATATAAACTCAAGGTAAACCTCTCCAAACTGGTTTGCAGAAAATACGACTTCAGCCACAGTGCCCTACCCGACTCCATGGTTACAGCCTCAACCTCTCACAGCTTCAACCTCAAACTGTCTACCATGGACTTCACCCCATTCCTAAGAGCTCCTTAAAGGGGGCCAGAATGCCTACCGTCCCCGTCTCACTGTCCCCATTCACCTGTATTTACTCCCTTCGTTCTTGTTTATGTTCATACCTATACTTGTTATCTTGTACATATTTGACAAAATAAAATAATAAATAAACTCTCAGCTCTCTCAGGTGCTACTCTGAGGCACTCACCTCTAGCTGCTATTTAGAGTCTGAATTTGCAAAACGATTCTCAAGAGACATTGGCCCAAAGGAACAGAGAGCAGGAGATGGTTATACCAGTCTCGTTCCTAGAGTGACATTGTTGGGTGAACCAATCATAAATGATCTAGAACAAAACAGTTGGAAGACAAACAGTTGAAAGGCATGAGAAGAGGAACGGGTTGAATAGTGGACAAGGGTAACAAAAGACGTGACCATCGCTTGGACCTCAAAGTCTGTGAAAATGGTTGTGCTTTGACTTGGAGACCAGAAAGCGCTGAGAATCCATTTGTAGAGAGGTATTGGTTCTATGAAAAACAGCTCCTATGTGGGAAAAAATCTCAGGGAGGCTGACTTTATTTATGTATGGGGTTTTTAGATCACTGCCCATCTCACAACAAGCTATGAACTTGGAATTAAGGAGGCGGTGTTGACCTCCCTTGTGCCCAAATCCAAACATGCTGAGAGATTTTGGATCATCTGTGCAAAGCAAGGGCCCTCGCTTGGACCAAGCCTGCAAGTCATTGCTCAGAAGAGTTAATAGGCAAAAGTTAAGCTCTCCGATGAAAATTGTTCCCAAAAAGATGGAAGAGAGGAAGCCATGGGGCAACAGAAAAGAGGCCTCCTCAGATGAAGGAGACCGAAGCATCTGTTATGTAAAATCAACCAACTTCCTCTTAGATTCCACCAATTATTGCTTCCCTGAGTTACCAAAGTCTAGTATTTCAGAAGATTCTGTATTCTTGCCAACATACATTGAAAGTTAACACATGTCTTTTAATCGTTCGATTTGAGGATTTCACCTTTCTAGCACTCCCCCCTGTTCCCTTTGCCAAATGTCCTCTTGTTGACAGATGGCCTCTGTTCAGTTTCAGATTAAACAAATTCTCTGGATTCTTTTTTGAATGCAAATTGAAGATGGAATGTGCTTTAAATCACTAAATTTATTGACTCAAGACCTTTGTAGTGAAAGCTGATGTTGAAAAAAAAATGCATTGAATCCTGACCAGATTTTGCTTATGGGCTGTCCAGAATTTGACCGAGTCTCGAGAATAGTGGACGCCCCTGAGTAAAGCACGTGATTTCCGTCTTGAAGTGACCAAGGAAATTTTGACACTTTGAGTGATATAACCAAGCATATGAAATCCTGGGGGAGGATTTGTGAAGAGGGCTGGAACTCTGGCACGGGCCATTTCACAAACTCTGTGAAGAATTGCCAAGTTGGTTTCTTACCAAATAAAAATACCTTTTCTAGACTTGCTCCATGAGAGCCTTTCCCCATTCTTCATCTCCAAAGCTCCTGTGAACATGGCTCCTTGGACATCCTTCCTCCTCGACCCAACCAACATCATCTTGATTTTACTGCTGCTGTTAGTGAGTCTGTTTCTGAACAACTTCAGCTGGTCATCTCGACTTATGCCTCCTGGACCTACCCGGCTCCCTATCATTGGCAATTTGCATTTGATAAATATTAAAAGGCAAGATGTCTCATTTATGGAGGTAAGGAGCAAAGGGGGGGATGGTTTAGACCTTCTGTTATCAGCAGGAATGACCTGGATGGTTGTCAAAGACTCTGCAGGTTGAGAAGTAAAGTTATGGAGTTGTAACAGTATAGATAGACCCTGGTTTGATTTAAATCATGGTTGGTTTACTTTGGTTTTAAGTCCTATTTAAATCTTTGGTTTAAACCATATTTTGGATTGATTTGAATCATGTAAGAGCTCACTTTCTGCTCCTAATATTCATATTGCCTGGGTATAAATTAAATCTGTATGCATGGGTACAGTGCATGGTATGCATAGTACGGTTGCATGGGTACAGTTGTACTGCAGCTGCTATGCTATCTATGCTATAGATGCTTGCTCATGTAATCACTTCTATTGACTGCAATAGAAAATATTTCTGCCAGAGTATCTACTGGTGTGGTTGTCTCTGACTTGTCTTGATTGTCCTCCCATCCAGTGGTGAGATTCAACCAGTTCACAGTGGTTTGGGAGAACCAGCTGTTAACTTTTTGAGCAGTTTGGTGAACTGGTTGTTGGAAGAAATCACGAGGGCTGTTAAATTATTTGAATCTCACCACTGCTCCCATCCACAACTTTATCAAGAGATCAAATAATATTCTATATTTCTTCTGATGTCTCTTTACAACACATGAGGGCAGAACTCTAGCCATTTTTAAAGGTTATGGCAGATAAGGATGGTCCCACAGGGTTTAGGAAGTCATATCTGCCCAAATACTCTTGCTTGCAGACTCTGAAAAAGTTCCCCGCAGAGAAGGCATGTTGTGGTGAAATCTGGACATTTGCTCATACCTTAAACACGAGCAGATTTTCTGCACTAGACTTTCCTGTTATCGGATGGAGGAAATGTTATTCTCAACGACAAGTGGATTTTTTAAAAAATTTTGTGCCGAAGCTTTTTTTCAAAACAATTTTAAAAAGCTCAAACAAACCCAACCCAGAAATGAGCTATTAGCAAAAATGAACAGACAGAATTGATGACTTAACTTGAACAAGCTAAAAAAAAAAAAAGAATATTTTTAGGTGTCATAAAAAAATCTAGGCGTTTATCACCTGGAATTTCTTGAGCCCTCCTATGCCAAGTTTAAAAACAGGCAGGTACAACTATACTTGCTTTAAAATGTGCTTTGCATTTCAAGGGGTGTTAATCCGCACCAAATGTCATGTGAATTGGTGCTTCTAGTATTGATGGCTCTCTCTGTAAACCCAACCTTAATGCGGTTTCACAGGTTGTGTTATTGCTTTGACAGAAGAATAACTATTTTCTGTGGAAACTCCCCCAGTTGTAGAAGGTGTGTGTGTGTGTGTGTGTGTGTGTGTGTGTCAGGCAGTGTATTATGTCGCTTGCATTGAGAAGGGCTGTATGCCAAATAAATACACAAAACAGGGCTACCATAGATAGAATCCAAGCAGAGAATTGGAGGTTTATTTTCTCACTTAAAAGAGCAGGGAGAGTGATGGGAAGGTATTTCCCCATCTGAAACTTTAGTTTAGACCAGTGTTTGCCAGCTGGTGGGCTGAGGACCACTGGTGGTCCATGAGAAAATTTTGGTGGTCCGCAGAGAAATGTTTCCCCCACCAAAGCAATTAATCCAGGCTACGCAGGAACACAAAACTTGTGTCGCTTGCATTGCGAACAACACGAGGTAGGGAGTGGAGGGGGGAAAGGGCGGGGGGGGGACTTGCCCCACTCGCCCCACGTGCCTTGGCTGGCCACCAGGATGCTTCTTTCTGCTTCTTTCTTCTTCTGCTTTTGGCTGCACGCAAGGAAAGCAGCCAAAGTCTTTCTTTCTCTCCCCCAAACTCCGCCAGAAATGAGTCTTTAGGACCCTGCAAGGCCTCCTGCTCCAAGAGGCTCACAAAGACTCGTTTCTGGCAGAGTTTGGGGGAGAGAAAGAAAGACTTCTGCTGCTTCTGCTGCTTTCCTTGAATGAAGCCAAAAGTCTCTCTCTCTCTCTCCCTCCCCACCTCCTGAGAACGAAGCTGGAGACAGTATCCTGCGATCCCAAATAAAGATCAATCGATCGGTAGGAAAAAGGGTTGGAGGATTTTCCTGCACACTTTGGGTGGATTTAAAACGATGAGTTGGGTGATCCCTGAAGTCCAAAAGGTTGGCGACCCCTGGTTTAGACAACATTGGCCAGGAGTGGGCAAAGTCTGATGTGATATCACGCAGCTTTCTGTCAGAGGGACTTGGGGCCATCTAGCTTTCCATGCTAGATTCCAGGAAGAGCATGAGAAGAAGACCTGATGAGCACAGACTTTGATTGTTCCTTCTCGATGCGATGAACTCAGATGGGGACATTTACCATCTCATAGGAGAATGTTCCTCTGATTCAGAGGTCTCCAAACTTGGCAACTTTAACGCTAGTGGACTTCAACTCCCAGAATTCTGGGAGTTGAAGGCCACCAGTCTTAAAGTTGCTAGGTTTGGAGACTCCTAACCAGAGAGGTTGAGGAGGTGGGTCCTTCAGAGAGAGTCTTTTTGGACCCTGGTGGTGGGAGGATCTTCTTCCCCCAAGGAACTCAGTTGGCTTCTCCCTCGCCTTGGTGTAGACTGCAAGGGCTGCTTCCTTTCAGAGTGGATCTCTGTAGGGGAGGAGCCAAACATCTGAAGGGGTGTGGTAGCCCCCTTCCAACTAACCAAACTTGAGCAGTCTTTGAAACTTACGACTTTTAATAATATCTGTTGGACAGAAAGGGTCTATTGGGCTGCCACAGGGAGGTAGAAGGGGGTCAAGCTCTTTTCTAAAGTGCCTCTAGGCCAGACAAGGAATAATGGATGGAAGCTGAACAAGGAGAGATTCAACCTGGAAATAAGGAGAAACGTTCTGATGTTGCAGGAAATTACGAGACTCAGACCTTGGAATCCGAAAATAAGTTGGTTTTATTTGCGCAGACAGGTTCAGAGTATTTTAGTGAGAGTCACTTCCGAACAACTTTCTTCTTGAACAGCACATGCCCATATACTTCTTCAGAAGGGGCAAAACACAGAAACTTATAACTTGTCAGTCATTCATTGGTTACTCCCCTGTTGCTAGGCTAGGATGGCTGGATGTCACAAACCCATCATGCTAAACTCCCTAGCTTACGAGCGAGACAAGATATCTTGGCAAATATGACTTTGTGACCGATAGATGATCCTTGTGGTGTGGCATTTCACAGTTCCTTGTTCTTTTTCTTGCTAATACCACGTATTTCACTATCTATCATTATTGTATCATTATTTCTCTAAAATTAATATATATTTTATGTCCTGCCTTACTGACAGTGAGAACAGTCAACCCATGGAACAGAAGTTGCCCTCGGAAGGTGTGGGAGCTTCACCCCTGGAGGCTTTCAAGAAGGAATTGGACTGCCATTTGTTAGAAATGGTGTAGGGTCTTCTGCTTGGGTGGTGGGTTGGACTAGATGACCTACGAGGTCCCTTCCAACTCTATTTTTCTGTTAACTGTTAGCCTCACAGGATTCCAATGCTCAGCAACAGTAAGTTCTGGATGTCTTCTCTTTCGTTTCCTCCTCCAGCTTTCCAAAACCTATGGCCCTGTCTTCACACTCCATTTTGGCCTACAGAAGATTGTGGTGCTGGTCGGCTACGAGGCGGTGAAAGAGGCCCTCCTGAGCAAGAGAAATGAGTTTATCGACCGGCCTCCCATCCCCATATTCTTACAGATCCAACACAAAAACGGTAACCATGCTTGGGAATGAATGAGATAGCTGATCTTTTAGAGTCCAGCCTTCCAAAGGTGCAACTGAAGGAGAGTAAAAGGAGGTGGCCGAATCAGAGCGTTCTTCCTTTACATGTTATATACACTGCTCAAAAAAATAAAGGGAACACAAAAATAAGACATCCTAGATCTGAATGAATGAAATATTCTTATTAAATACTTTGTGCATTACATAGTTGAATGTGCTGACAACAAAATCACACAAAAATTATCAGTGGAAATCAAAATTAGCAACCCATGGAGGTCTGGATTTGGAGTTACAAGCAAAATTAAAGTGGAAAAAAACACTACAGGCTGATCCAACTTTGATGTAATGTCCTTCAAACAAGTCAAAATGAGGCTCAGTAGTGTGTGTGGCCTCCACGTGCCTGTAGGACCTCCCTACAACGCCTGGGCATGCTCCTGATGAGGTGGCGGATGGTCTCCTGAGGGATCTCCTCCCACACCTGGACTAAAGCATCCCCCAACTCCTGGACAGTCTGTGGTGCAAGGTGGCGTTGATGGATGGAGCGAGACATGATGTCCCAGATATGCTCAATTGGATTCAGGTCTGGGGAACGGGTGGGCCAATCCATAGCATCAATGCCTTCGTCTTGCAGGAACTGCTGACACACTCCAGCCACATGAACTCCAGCATTGTCTTGCATTAGGAGGAACCCAGGGCCAACTGCACCAGCATATGGTCTCACAAGGGGTCTGAGGATCTCATCTCGGTACCTAATGGCAGTCAGGCTACCTCTGGCAAGCACAAGGAGGGCTGTGTGGCCCCCTAAAGAAATGCCACCCCACACCATTACTGACCCACTGTCAAACCGGTCAGGCTGGAGGATGTTGCAGGCAGCAGAACGTTCTCCATGGCGTCTCCAGACCCTGTCATGCCTGTCACATGTGCTCAGTGTGAACCTGCTTTCATTCTGTTGCTATCTAAGGTTCTCTGTTGTATTTATGTTGTGCTTATACTTTGATATCTTTGTTTACTGTAAATGACAAAGGCAACCAGTAAGAAGACTTTGTAATTGGATATTCTTTGGACTGTTAAATGTTTATGACCTGGACTGTTTATTGGACTGGGCTATTTCTTAAAGTAAACTTTAACTCAATTTAGTGTAGCTGTGTGTGACTGAATAATTATTCATAACTCATAAATGTTTCCATGTGCATATCCTTGTTACTCAAGGGTTATTCTGTACATATCTTAACAGGTTCCATCCATTGTTGAAAGGTTTCTGCTGTTAGATAGGCTCTAATTTCTGGTCACCTTCATTCCCGTTTCTTCTCTGCTCCGTGGAGCTAATATGGAGAGAAATAAGGCTGACCAATTATAGGAGACCTTTGAGGGAATTCTCTTCTATGAGATACGATCCTCCTTTGATGGGATATGAATGAAGGGAGTGTGTTCCTCAGGTATCTTCTTCTCCACTGGAGAAATATGGAAGGACACACGCCGGGCCACCTTGACCATGATACGAAACCTCGGGATGGGCACTTCCCTCATTGAAGGAAAGATGCGTGAGGAGCTCAGTTTCCTGGTTGAGAAGGTCAACTCCTTCAAAGGTGAGAGACTTCTTCCTCCGATCTCCATCCTGGGTTCTTCTAGAGCAGTGGTGGAGAACCTTTTCCACACTGAGTGCCCAAACTGGGACACGCAGGCGGGTGTGTGCATGTGTGTGGCTGGAGTGGCGGAAAAACTAAAGACCAGCTGGCCGGTGCATGCAGGCCTGTTTTCAGGCCATTTGGGGGGCCATTTTGAGGCTGTTTTTCATGCCAAAACTGCCCCCCAAAGCCATCCTGAAAACAGCCGGAAAATGGTCAGGAAAACAACCTGGGAAATGACTTGGAAAATGGCCTGTTTTTTGGCCATTTTCCTGGCCGTTTTCAGGCCATATTTTGCACCAAAACAGCCCGAAAAAATGGCCTGGAAAATGACCTGTTTTTTGGCCCATTTCCAGACCATTTTCTGAGCTGTTTTCCAGGCCATTTTTCAGTGTTCCAGTGGCTGCAAAGAGCAGTTGGCTGGCACGCATGTGCATACCAGAAGAGCAGCTGGCGACGGTGCGAGTGCCCACTGAGGGGGCTTTTTGTGCCACCTCTGGCATGCATGCCGTAGGCTCACCTTCACAGTTTTATATCCTTCGTCTGTTCTTGGAATCGTCTTCTATTCTTCTTCTTTCTTTTTTAAGGCGAGCCTTTTTCATTGAAGACCTTCTCTGCAGCTCCGACCAATATCACCTTCATCATCCTCTTTGGAGAGAGGTTTGACTACGCCGACCCAACTTTCACCATCCTCCTAAGAAACATCGATGAAGTGATGAGTCTTCTGGGGGCTCCGGCCTTACAAGTAAGACGATCTTCCCCTGCTTTTCCTAAAAAGGGGCAAAATGCATTCCAAGAGGCCCCAAAGGCACTTTTTTGTCAAGACTTTCTGGAGGTTTTTTCTTTCTTTCTTTGAAGACGTTTCGCTTCTTGTCCAAGAAGCTTCTTCAACTCTGACTGGATGGTGGGTAATGGAAGGATTTATACCTCTTGCAGTCAGCTGGTTGTTTGCATCCTTTTTAGAGAGTCGATGAGGCCACTTGGAATCGTTCCAGGAAGTCTCCCCCACCTATTTGCACTGTTTAGGTGACTTTGAGGACACGGATCAACCTCCAGGTATCCTCAATGACTCTCCAAAAAGGATGCAAACGACCAGCTCTGTCCGCAAGGAATATAAATCCTTCCATTCCCCACTACCCAGTCAGAGCTGGAGAAGCTTCTTGGAGGAGAAGCGAAACGTCTTGAAAGAAAAAACAAGATGTGTCCATTTGCCTCTTGAGAAAGCATTGACCTGGATGACTGAGAATCTGCACAGATCTCCAGAGATGGTTTTTCAACTGCTGGTGGTTTTAGAGTCGAAAGCAAACCCTGTTTTGGAACCCTCCCCTCTGCCGGTATCCTGAAGAGGAGGAGGAGGAGGAGGAGCAGGAGGGAGGAGAAGAAATGAAGGATCCTTGGTGTTCTCTGAGCTTGTTTGGTTTCTTGCAGACGTTTCATCACCAAACTAGGTCACATCATCAATGCTAGAAGGGAGTGGGGATTGCGCTGATGGTGCGACCTAGTTTGGATAATAAAACATCGACAAGAAAACCACCCAACTCCATGAGCCCCAAGGACCCCTCGTTTTGCAAATGTCAATGCTTCTGGCTTTCGAAAGAAACGCTTGTGGATAGAAAGATGCGCAGCGGAGCAGCCCAAATAAGCGGCTTGGAAGGAAAGGAGGAATGTTCAGGGCTGTGGAAATTGAGGGAAGAGAGACACCCTGTCAGGGCCTCTAGATGTGTTGGCATTGAGTCGCCCATTCCCCTCCAGAAAGCAGGAAAGAGAACGACAGGAGCCAAAACATCGTTCAGGCCGGAGATTGCCAAGTGCAGTTCTGGACTCGGAATGATACGTTCCGGTTATAATTTTTTTTCCCTTCATTCTCCTGATGGAGTCCAATATCTGCTTTGCACAAGAAAAAAACCAGCCATTCCAGGCTTTCAAATTTCCTCCTGGTTTATTCGGATACGGCTTCGACCCCGTTAATTTTCCACCCCATTAATAATTTCTGAAATTTCTGGAAGGATTCTTTTTTAAATGCTAAAGATCAGGAATACATCGGTTGCGCTCCCATGGCTCTGACTCTGACTTTGTGCTCTACCAGATTTCTAAAAGGGCCATTTTAAATTTTGGGTGGGTTTTTTTTTTTTTAAGTTGTTCCCTTTTCAAAAGAAATTTCATTGCTGTCTTTTTGTTATTTTTCCCCTCCAGAAAGTGTTTTTTCTTTTTCAAACTTACATTTATGGATGATGTCTAGAAAAAGCCAGTCACTTCCCCTAAAAGCCAAAATTGATTTTCTATCTAAATGGATGGATAGATAGATGGATGGATGGATGGATGGATAGATAGATAGATAGATAGATGATAGATAGATAGATAGATAGATAGATAGATAGATAGATAGATAGAGATAGATAGATAGATAGATAGATAGATAGATAGATAGATAGATAGATAGATATAGACATATGTGTGTGTGTATGTATGTATTGTATGTTATTCAGCTTGGTTAACTTAAGAAAACACACACACACACACACACACACACACACACACACACACACACACATACATGGAGAATAGCTGCTCTTCGTACCTTCAAAATGTTGAATTAAAATTTGAGCCTTTCCATAGTTAAAGCTCTGAAGTTCCCCAGTTCCCCACGAAGAAGATCCTAAAAACATTGACTAAAGGAACAGGCACCAGAGTGTAACCTCGTTCTCTTTATGGGTTTGATCTCGGTTCATTTGCTCTTTTCCAGGTGTATAACGTCTATCCCTTCCTTGGATTCCTTCTCAAACCCCATAAGATGATCTTGAAAAAGATCGAAGAAACCTGCGCCATCATCGAAAAATACATGCGAGCCAGCAAGGAGAAGCTGAGCCAGAACCAGCTGCAAAGCTACGTCGACTCCATGTTGTTCAAACAGCAGCAAGAGGTCGGGGGCTCCAAGGCTTGGCCGTTTCCCTCTACTCTGTTAGGCGACCACAGAAAACTTAACCGCATCCTCAAATAATTTTCCAACCTGGGTTCCTGAGATGTATAGGATTATAATTCTTCTTTCTCTCTCTTGTTCTCTTTCTCTCTTGTTCTCTTTCTCTTTCACTCTCTCTTTCTCTCTCTCTCTCTCTTTCACTCTCTCTCTTTCTCTTTCTCTCTCTCTTTCTTTCTCTCTCGTTCTCTTTCTCTTTCACTCTCTTTCTTTCTCTCTCTTTCTCTTTCACTCTCTTTCTCTTTCTTTCTCTCTTGTTCTCTTTCTCTTTCACTCTCACTCTCTCTCTTTCTCATTCTCTTTCACTCTCTCTCTCTCTCTCTCTTTCTCTTTCTTTTCCTCTCTCTTGTTCTCTTTCTCTTTCAGTCTCTCTTTCTCTCTTTCTCTCTATTTCACTCTCTCTTTCTATTTCTTTCTCTCTCTCTCTCTCTCTCTCTCTCACACACACACACACACTCACACCAATCTGCCTTCCCAGTCCACATTCTTTTCTTTGACCAAACCAATTTTTGCCTCTTGTTTTTCAGAGAGAGGGTGGCAAGAAGAACATATTTCAGAACCCCAATGTCATGGCTTCAGTTCTTGACCTGGTCATGGCTGGGACGGAGACCACGGCCACCACTCTGCAGTGGACCATTCTGCTGATGATGAAGTACCCTGAGATTCAGAGTAAGCCAGCATTTTCTTTGGCTAAGACCCCTGGATTGGGCTGAACCGAGGGGTGGGGGAAGCTGATCCCCACCAGTCATAGATCGCCTAGGAGCCAAGATTATCTCTCCCATTGTTTTCTTCCTTCAAGCCATGAGGCTTCTCCTCCCACCCTGCCTGGAGAGTGAACCCAGGAGAACGTTGCACACCCAAGTAGCCAGAAACAGCTCCAAACTAATCAAGGGCCACAGAGTTCTTGACCTGGAACAGAAGAAGCCGAGATAGCAATTGAGTTCCTCCAAAGTTTAGACAGTGGTTACGATGGCCTTCTGGTGGCTTGGCAGTTGTCCTTGGAGGGCCAGCAGGTAGACTGCTTTAGAGCAGTGGTCACCAACCGGTGGGCTGGGGACCACTGGTGGTCCGTGTGAAAATTTTGGTGGTCCGCAGAGAAATGTCTCCCCCAAAGCAATTAATCCAGGCTAAGTGGGAACACAAGGCTGCGCTGACCACATGGCCCCCAACCTTCAACCAAGTGCAACCCTTGAGTAGAGCCACACGAGCTAGAACTGGAAGGTAAGACCAACGTCAGGGGAGGGAAATCCGCCCCAGGGTGGCTTGCGGACGTTGGTGGGAAAGTCGGTCCCCTATTCCAGAGCTGCAGGAGTCACAGGACTGGTCCTTTGGTCACCCCAGAGCAGCTTCTCCAGTCCATGGCAGGCCGGTGCACCCATGTGGTGGAGTAGCTGCTCCGGGATGACCAAAGGGCCGGTCCTGTGATTCCTGCAGCTCTGGGATATGGGACCGACTTCCCCACCGACGTCAGCAAGCCACCGTCGGTCAAAATTCATATTAGTGGTCCGTGGGATTTAAAATTATGAGTTTGGTGGTCCCTGAGGTCCAAACGGTTGGCGACCCCTTTCCTTAGAGCTCTTCCCAACTTGCTAAGAGGGTTGGAGAGCAGCTGATCTCCTCAAGCTGTTGAAGGACAACTCAAGGAACACAGCTGCCTCTCCAGGGCTGATGAAGGAAAGGGCCCTTAGCTCCCGGGCCTTGACTTTCGGACCGCTCCTCCTGCAGGGAAGGTCCAGCGGGAAATCCAGCAAGTGCTTGGATCAGAGCGTTTGCCGGTCTACGGAGACAGGAAGCAGATGCCCTTCACCAACGCCATGATTCATGAGGTCCAGCGGTTTGCCTCTGTCGTGCCACAGTTCCCACGCTGCACCGCCGTGGACACCCATTTCCGAGGCTACTTTATTCCAAAGGTATGAGAGTCCCAAGCATCAGGAGAGATGGTGGGAGCCAGGAAGCTTTGTGGAGAAATGGAGAGGCCCATGAAGGTCCGTGTTGACTTGGACCGCCCGGGTTCAGAATTCCAGCCACGAATAGAATAGAATAGAAAATAGAATAGAAAATAGAATAGAATAGAATAGAATAGAATAGAATAGAATAGAATAGAAAACAGAATAGAAAATAGAATAGAGAATAGAATAGAATAGAATAGAATAGAATAGAATAGAATAGAATAGAATAGAATAGAATAGAATAGAA
>NW_020770445.1:0-23270 GCF_900518735.1 Pseudonaja textilis
AAGAAGAAGAAGAAGAAGAAGAAGAAGAAGAAGAAGAAGAAGAAGAAATGGGTTTTTACCCTTCTCCTGAAGTTGGTAACGTATTGCCTGCTGGATGAAAATATACAAATTAAAGAAATCTTTTTGGCCACCCTGTTGGTGATCGATCCTGCCTGCCTGAGCTAAGCTTTTCCTTGCCAAATACTGAGGCCTCCTTTCCCTTCCCTGCCACCCCCACCCTGACCCCCCAGTAGTTTGTCAAGGGAGGGAAATGAGATAAGCTGCGTTTTCCCTTGTTTCATCCTCCAGGACCTCAGGCCGTATAGCATGGACATCTGGAGACAAACAAGCGGTCCAGCTGCATTGTGTCGCGGTTCACTAGAGGCAACTCTGTGGGTTGGATTCTTATCCTTGGACAACCCTCATGGAAAGACAGTGGAGTGGGAGTGTGGCTCCGGTGGCTGTGGAGGAAACTGGGGAGGGGCACAGGCTGGCTGGGCATTCGGAGGAAGACCCAGGCCCACCCCTCTTCATCCTAGGGCACACAGGGAGGAACGGATAAAGGAGTTGCATGGTTTACGGGGGAGGAAGGGGCCCTGATCTCCTTCATGGGCTGCAGCTGGGAAAACTGTTAAAAGGGCAAAGTGCGCATGGCAAAGTTGCTGGAAGCAAAGCGTGCATTATCTTGGTCGAGACTAATACTCAACTCTTATGGGACTGATCCATCTTGAGGATGGCCCACCCACCTCGCCTTTCTTGTAATGTGCCAGGTGCTGCTTGGATTCTTTCTGTGTTGGCTTCCGTTCATTTGTGCACGTTGGTGTGTGTACCTTGCTTTCTAGGTCGGTCTGATCCAGTGGGCTTTTGTGTTTCTGATAAAAGAGTACCATTATACAGGGAGAAACCTTTGTGAGGGGTTTTCCCCCCATAATATAATCAGAGTCAATAGTGCTTTTAGGAAAGGAAAAAAAAACAACCCAAGGAGTCAGTTGTATAAGGGAAGTAATTTTCCTGTTTACACACTTGCAATTAGCTATGTTAGATTTTATGTCACATTCTTCTGCTACAGATTTTGGCTTAGGGAGCAGTTTTGTGTTTGCACAGAGAAAGCCTGCAACTCTTTCTCCATAGATTAGCAAGGTATTTTGGAAAACATTTGCCAAAATTGTTGATGGTTGGACTGTTGTAAGAAGCTTTGATTCCAATAAGCTTCAATTACTCCTCCAAAAACTGTGGTGTAGATCCAACACAAATTTCATCAGACTCTCCGGGTTTGGATATCGTATGTTGTTGGCCGTGACTAAGCCTGTTTCGTAAACACGAGTGATTTGAGGCACACAAATCAACCCTTTAAGGTCAACACATCGTAATTTAACATTATGTCCCAACAAACCTGGTCTAAATATTCCATCAGAAGCAATTAAAATCCAGGTTTGTTTCATCAGAGTTGTGGGCTATGAAAAGCTGGCTTCATAACCCCTCGTTTCAAGATCACCTGTCTCCGTGAAGTAGTTTCTTGGGTTACAACAAGCTGTGGTTTTGTTTCTAAGCCCTCAGTACCGTGCCAAACGAGAAACACTGAATATGCCTGAGTAAGTATAACAGGATAGCAAGAGAGTTAGAAGGGACCTTGGAGTTCTTCTTAGTCCAGTCTTCTAGTCCAAGACCCAATGGTGGACTTCCTTCTAAAGTTGTTCTGCTGTAGGGTGATATAAACGTATCACTGCAGTCTTAATTTCCTTCTTGGACAGCTTTGGAAAGCCAGGGTCATCCACCCCAGTAAATTGGACTTATTCAGAGTAGGCATGTTCAGACAACAAATGGAAGGTTTAAGGCAGTTGTTGAAATAAAGGTCCCGTCACAAAGACTGTAGAAGAACAGTTGCTTCCCAACATTTTAAGATGCGTGGACTTCCATCTCTCAGAATACCCCAACCATTCTATCTTTCTTTTGGCACGTTCTGCTCAGTACTTTTTTTTCCCCCAGGGTCATCAGGATCTGAACAGAGATCTGGACCCCTTTGAAAACGGAAATATGGGTGAAAACGGAAATATTTCCCCCTCTTACCTTATTGAATTCCTTCTTTCTGTTTTCTCTTTCTGGTTTGGTGGCAGCTGGTCAGGGAGTCCCCAAGGCTGGAAATTTCAGAAGACGAGGCAGACGTGGCTTCTTCTGCACATGTACGACAAAGACCAGGTAGGCCCCCACCCTCCACCCCATCCCCAGGTGTGAGGTTCAGCCGCGCAGCCCTGCTACAATGTCCGGTTAACTCTGCGATTTGCCCAGTGGTGAAATGATACCGGTGCTGCCCCCCCCGGTTTGGCTGAACTGGTAGCAAAAAAAAAAAAAAAAGCTCCGACGATCAGTTGAGAGGAGAAAGCAGAGAAAAGCCCAGGATGGACCTTCCCACTCGCTCCTTGCGCTTTTCTCTTCTTTGTCCGCTCAGCTGGCCTTTGGGAAGAGCGCGATCCCTGAATCAGTACGGAAACCGGTAGAATCCCACCGCTGGATTTGCCCATTTTCCAGAGGGAGGTGCCCCAAGCTGCCTTCGTGTAAGCTGCTGTGGTCTGGGCACCCAACCTGCTAAGGGACGGAGATGGATACCCTCCTGAGAGGAGGAATCATCCAATGAACTAGGGATCTGTAGTTTCTGCTCGCCTTACTCCACCTAGTAGGGTCAACCTGTACTGGATTGGACCCCAAAACAAACCTTGTCTGGTTGGGCCTCCCTTATATGGATGCTCGAGCCCTTCAGAGTTGGCTCTTACCCCCCATGCCTTGGGATAGCCCTTTAGGAGAATTATGGGTTCATCAGAAAGTGGGTTATTTTTCCAGATTTGACATTGTCCTGGCTGTGTGGTTTGTTTTGTTCATCAGCGTTTCTCAACCTCATTTGCTTTAAAAGGTGTGGACTTCAACTCCCAGAATCCCCCAGCCAGCGTGCGGAATTATGGGAGTTGAAGTCCACACCTTTTAAAGCACAATTCTTTTCTTTATCCACAAGAAACAGGGCCATCCTCCATGGCAGAGGTCTCCAGCCTTGGCCACTTTAAGACTTGTGGACTTCAGCTATGCTGGCTGAGGAATTCTGGGAGTTGAAGTCCACAAAAGTGGCCAAGGTTGGAGGCCCCTGCTCCAAAGGATAGGATAAGAAAGCAAAACAGCCACATTTTGTTCCACTCATTGTGTGTGGCTGGCTAAAAACACTTTGGTCTCCCTTCCTTCTCTCTCTTACAGGTCCCCGATCAATACTTTTCCATTTTGCTACGGTATCTGGAAGGACTTCAAGGCCGTGCCCGAGACACAACGGTGCAGAAAGCAGAAGCTCTGATGAAGGAGTACGATCAATCTGACATGGAAGATGAGCTCCTGGAAGGAAAACGTGGACGTATCCGCAAAGTTTTGCAGTTGCTCTCCTGACTTTTCAGTGTCTTAAATCCTTCCATCGGCATAAAGTTACAAGGACCAGATATCCATTTTTAGCCATTCTTTAAATTCTTGGCCACAAACCCGATGTTGCTTGGAAATCTCTTCCAGGGTTGCCAAGGAAGTGGAAGAAATAACTTTTTAAAAAAAAAAAAACCCAATAAACGGGTCGGTATTGAAAACAATACTTGGATGCAGCTTTTCAGAATTAGCTTCCTTCCTTCCTCTTTTCTTTGGTAACCGTTAGCGCTGTCAATCTTCTGTAGTAGACGTTTCTCCCCGTCTTCTCCAATGGGCCCGAGACCAGGTTGATGATCCTCAACCTGGAAATTCCAGAAGTTTCATTCCATTCCATCTCAAAAGACGAGATGGGCATTTTGTTGGCTCCTAATTAAGCTGTAACCTTTGTCGAGACCATTCTTGTTTACCTTGAATATTCTGTTTTTGTCAACCGATCTGAGAGCTCACAACATTTTCATGTTCCTAGGTATGTTGTGGTTAGCAACAAGGTCCTAGTCCATGGACAAGGTCAAAAAGTTCAGAATCGACAACTTCTGAAGGCAAGCCATTCCACTGGTTTGTTGTCTTCACTATCTGGAAGTTTCTCCTCAATTCCAGGTTGCTTCTCCCCTTGGTGAGTTTCCATCTGTTGCTTCTTGTCCTGCCTTCAGGAGCTTTGGAGAAGAGGTTGACCCCTTCCTCTTCCTTGGGGCAACCCCTGAGATATGGGAACACAGCTATTATGTCACCCCTGGTCCTTCTTTTCACTAGACTGGACGCACCCAATTCCTGCAGCCAGGATCATCTGACTGAAACCCTACCACTTTTGATGTGCATCATACATGCAACATCCATGAAAAGAGGTGTTGCGTGAAAAGAAGGACTGGGGCAGACATGATAGCAGTGTTCCAGTATCTCAGGGGTTTCCACAAAGAAGAAAGGGTCAACCTGTTCTCCAAAGACCCTGAAGACAGAACAAGAAGCAACGGAGGGAAACACATCAAGGAGAGAAGCAACTTAGAACGAAGGAGGAATTTCCTGACAGTGACGACAATTAACCCGTGGAACAGTTTGCATCCAGACTTTGCAAATGCTCCAACACTGGAAGTTCTTGAGAAGAGATCAGATAGCCATTTGTCTGAAGCGGTGTAGGGTTTCCTGCCTAGGCGGGGGTTGGACTAGAAGACCTCCAAAGTCCCTTCCAATTCTCCTATATATGTTTATATCCACCTTATATTTTTAACTGTCAATTTCTCACCCCAGTAGATGCTGTTTGGCTAGTAGAGGAAAACTATTTCTAACGTTGTTGATGCATCCC
The DNA here is from genome assembly GCF_900518735.1 of Pseudonaja textilis. The sequence goes on from NW_020770445.1 coordinate 4,724, forward strand.
TCTCTCTGCTATTTGTCCTCAGAGGGTGATTTTCCAAGTGGGAAAATCTTGTTTTTTGTAGATTTGTTTTTTTGCCTGTTGGACTTTTTTTCTGGTTCAAGAGGCTAGATGTCTGCAGACTGTCTTGTGGGGAGGAAAAAATGGATCCCGAATTTGTCATTATTCAAAGGTCGCAGTTGTTAATTATTCCATTGTCCAGCTGCCATTCCAGGCTTCTCAACACCTTTGGCTCTTATTAACACAAGAGGATTTGTCTGGGGTTGTGACAAGGCAGCCGTCAGAATCTCGGGGGAGGTGGGGGAAATATGGAAGCCATTAGTGCTTCCAAAAAGTCATTTAAGCAACTTGCATCTTGGCAGCCAAATATGTAAGCAACCCAAGATGTGTTATGCTAACACAATTCGAATGGAATTTAGTACATGAACAGGAGCCAAGACAGGATTGGGCAACGCAAAACATTTTGCTCTCATTTGGAAGAGCCCAACAATCCGCCAATCGCAGTTTACGGTTGCCTGTTTCAGCTCATCCTGGTTTTCCTGAGACGTTGCTGCCTTATTTAATTGGTTAGGGTTGTTGTTGTTGTTTTCTCATTACAGGTGAGCCCCAAACATCCGTTGCTAAGCAAGACAGTTGTTAAGCAAGGATTGCCCCGTTTCACGAAATCCCTTGCCAACTCTCGTTAAGTGAATCACTTGCTGTCCTTAGTCAGGCAGTCATTAAATGAATCTGGTTCCCCTCTTGGTTTTTTGGCTCATCAGAAGGATGCAAAAGGGGATATGACCCCACGGGACAGTGCCACCGTCGTAAATACGAGTCCGTGGCCAAAGCGTCCGAATTTTGATCCCGCGGGGATGCTGCAACCATTGCTGGTGTGGGAAACGGTCACAAGCCGCTTTTTTCAGGGCCCTCGTAACTTCGAATGGCCACTAAACGAAACGTTGTAAGTCAAGGACTATCTGTATTTGGCCCAGCGGCCGTGTTGGTCTCTTAAAAAGCCACATCAATTTAATAGATAACGAGAAAGAAACGGCGAAGGCTGATTAAGTCCCAGCTTCTGGCGAAAAGCACAGGGGGAGAAATGGGGGATTCAGCTTGGAAGCCGGGTGGCTTGTTCCGCACGAAACAGCTGGATTTCTCTCCCCGTCTTTATTGGGGAGAAAACGGGGAGTTTTGGGGCAGACAGATCCTCCTTTGAACAGCTGTGGGAATTCCTCCAAAGTCTGAAGCCTCCCATTTTGCGCAGGGTGTTTGCCGAGTATAGAAATGCTTCTTCAGAAGGACAAACGAGAGGGTTGGTTGTTTTTTAATGGATTACACTGTTTGAGATTTTTAAATCCATGCTGGTTCCGCAGGTAGAAGAAAACAGAAAAAGTCAGGGGGGGGGGGGTTTCCCCCCCCTAATTGTGAGCCACAGTTTGGGATTCGCAAACGCTTCCCCGCCAACATAAAATGGTGCCCTGTGATTTTCCCAGGAAAAGAGCCTTAAAAAAAACCAGCTTCCTTGTTGATTTGAGTATCTATGAATGGGGTGAGATACAATAGGAGGAAAAACCTGTGGAGGTTTATCGGAAGGTCTTATCACTTTGAAACGGGCCTTTTGTTTGAATACAATGGGGGAAAATCGGTCAGGCAAACGACTGACCAGAAAATACAGCCCGTCTACTCCTCCCTCTCTTCTCGACTTCCTTTCTGGATCAGAATTTCCGACAAAAATTAAAGCTAATCCTAATCGTTGTGTGGAATAACTTATGTACGTGAATTAACACGTTTTTCTTTCTTTCTTTTTTTTTAAAATTAAAAAAAAAAGAGCAAGGTTATGAAATAATCTCAGGCCTCAGAGGCAAAATTGGCTTTGAGCATGGTGGAGCCTGAAATGGGGTTTAAGTTTCAAACTTTGGTGGCATTTAAAGAAAAGTGGAGCTGAAAAGTGACCATTTGAAGCAAATGTACGTTGTGCATTACAGTACAGTGTTTCATTACAACAAAAAAAAGAATGATGGTACAAGGAAGGAAGGAAGGAAAGAAGGAAAAGTAGGTTGAGGGGATGGAGGGAAGGAAGGAAAGGAAAGGAAAGGAAAGGAGGTACAGATGGAGGGGGGGAAAAAAGGAAAGGAAAGGAGGATGGAAGGAAGAGAAGGAGGGAAAAAAGGGCGGTTGAGATGGAGGGAAGGAAGGAAAGGAAGGAAGGTTGAGATGGACAGAAGGAAAGGAAGGAAGGTAGGTTGAGGGGATGGAGGGAAGGAAGGAAGAAAAGAAAGGAAGGAAGGAAGGTAGGTTGGGATGGAGGGAAGAATCAAAGGAAAACTGGTGAATATAACTAGTCTTGTTCCATTTTTGATCTTATTTTGGCCAGTTTTCAAGAAGAGCAGCTACAAAACTCCGAAACTCACCTGCTGTGTTTAACTAAACCTCCATAAAGAAATAAGGACTTCTTTTAGATTTCCATGGTGACTTTACCTCTATATGTTTGAAGACCTGAAAACTGATGTGCAAAACATCTGGAGGAGTACCAGTTGAGGGAAAGGAAGGGATAAGGCGTGTTGTGGACTTTCTCATGCTTTCGAAAGGAGAGGTGGTGCTACAAAGGTGGTTCGAGAGGACATTATGGATATTAGATCAGAAGAAAGAGCTTGTCTCGAATCTGATTCTGTTGCTGTATGTCCTTTGGACCATAGGAGCTTCTGGTGTTGATTAAATCTTCTGAAATTCTTGAATGAAGGTCAACCTTTATATCTAACAGCCTTCTACCCCTGGCAACAGAAATCTCCTAAAGGCCGAAGGGTGGGTGGCCATAACGTCTTGTTCCTGCCTTTCTTTCACTAGAATATTCCTAGCGATGCTGTTCAGAAGAAGGATCTTAGCTGAAAGTTGGTTCTTTGCAGTCAGACGTTGAGAAGGATTTATTCTGAGGGCTTCCAATGCGAAGCAGCTAAATCTTTGGTTAGCAAAGAACCTTGGATCTGTTAAGGATCAAGGTGACCATCAGCCAAACATGCTCAGTTCCAAAATTTAGAATTAATCAGGAATTTGGGCTACAAGAGCTTAATATGGATCCTTACTAAGACCAACCAAGAAGAACATTTCGTAATTTTGCAACCTGCTGAACTTTGTGCATTCGTGTTGGATTTTCTCCCAGGATTTCTACATTTCAAATTTTGATTTAAAGTGATGGACTTCCAGGCCAATGTTGTAAATTGAAGCTGTCTAGGACGCGTCTTTTCCCCTCAGCTGCCATCAGGAATTTGTTAATTGAGGCCTTCAAATACCATTCTTTTTTCTTCTTTTAAATGCATTCTATTTTCAGCATGACTAACAAATGGCCACATTTTTTTTACTTTTAATTCTGTCACTTTCAGAGACTGGTTTCCTTGATGGATCTCTTTATGAAACTTCTCTAAATTATGCATCTTGGGTGAAAAACTTGACTGATAGCCGACAAGATCTCAACTTTGATCCTTCCTGGTAGCTTCCGGGGACAGGAAGTTTCCATGGGTGTTTGGCTGATGGTCATCTGGATCCTTAACAGATCCAGGGTTCTTTTCTAACCAAAGATTTAGCTGCTTCGCATGAAAGCCCTCAGAATAAATCCTTCTGAACTTTTGACTGCAAAGAACCAACTTTCAGTTAAGATCCTTCTTCTGAACGTGGATCTCTCTTACATCAGTCGCTGCCAATGATCACAAGAGCAACCTCTCCATGAAAGTACTTCAATCTCTCTGAAAACCATTCTGTACCCAATCTGGGTAGAATGAAACGCTTGGTTGAGATGGTAGACATCCAAACGTTCTTGTTTTCTTCTGCCGTGCAACCAACTGTCAGTATTCTGCTAGCTAGGCATTTATAAGTGGGAGTCAAAATATCCATCTCTTTATTTTGGTGGGAGTGTTGTGGACAGAGCATTGTTGATAAAGGAGAATGTTTGTAGCACAGGGTTGAAATGAAAGGTCTTTGATGATCTCTGAGCTTGGTGGTTTTCTTGCAGACGTTTCATTAACCCAAACTAAGTAACACTGCTAGCACTGATGATGTTACCTCAGTTTGAAAGGTCTTCAAAAAAGACCAAGCTCAGAGAACACCAAGGACCTCTCTCAGAGCATATTAATGGTGTGCCACCATCTCCTGAGCCTGATGCCTTCAGGATTTGAGAGTAGGGTTATTGAGCCCTTCGTAGAATTCCCGTGGAGACCCTTCCTCAACCCGAGCCTTTCCAAATGTTTTGGTAGAAAGGCTGAGAAGAGTATCGGGCTGAGAAAGATGGACTAGGTTTTCCTGTCCTTCAGCAGTAATAAAGTCCCTCTACAATGGAAGTGAAGCTTCCCAGAGTATCTATACTTAGCAAACCTTAGGGCTACAGATCCACTGTTGGGAGGTGGAGAAACCTTCCCATGCAGCTGCCTATCTGAACCGTTTGCTGGATGGGTAGATTGCAAAGACGCTGGTGTTTTAGTGACTTCTCGATAGCTGAAGTTGCAATATAGTAGTGACCTCTGCTGGCTGAAGGAAAAAACCCCAATCATCTAGAGAATTATAATCCAAAGAGGGTTTGAGAGTTTATCCTCTAACTTGTTCTTCCTTAATTGCAAAGTTTAGTAAGTCTAACTCCCAGAATTCCTCAGCCACCGTAGGGAATGCTGGGAATTGAAGTCCACCGGTCTTTAAAGTGGCCAAGTTGGACACCCCTCGTTTAAATGACCCCCTCATCAAGCCTGTGATAGAGCCTGTTTTTCCTCATTCTCCCCTTGGAGAAGAAAAGGTGACAGAGTAAGTGGTTTTTCTCTTCTCCAACCTGGCGCCCCCTCCAAGAATTTCAAATATTTCAACCCTGGCTTCTTTGGAAAGACCATCCAGAGTCTCCCTCCCAGATGGAAGTCAGCTGTGCTTCAACCACAGCATATTATAAATAAAACCATGGAAGTGGAAATTAAGCTTATGATGATTCATATAAATTCAGCAATCAGAAGGAAAAGAATATTTAATACATTAGAGAAACTAAAGTTGGATATACTTGTGTCTACAAGAAGCGCACAACCACCATTCTCTTCTAAGTTCCCTCCTCCGTGGCATTTTCCTTGGCACCACCTTGACCCCTTGCATCTGCCAGCGGTTAATTTTTCACAGAATTTCTTGGCTTCTGGGTAAAATGTTGCGTCCCTCATTTTTAATTTTTAACCTGCTGCTCCAGTTCTACAGATTTGTTTTGTCCATAAGTCATCAAAATTGCTGACCTTCTGAGTGAATCCAGCTCAGAAAACCAGACTTGGCAAGTCCCGAGGTCAGAATGGTGTTGCAAGAGTCTGGCGATCATGTGTGTTAGTTATAGATTCACTTTTTATTGACCCATCCCAACTGTTGGCCCAGGCAGCCTGAAAGCTTAGGACACTGGTTGTGATTTTGAGAAAGGATCTCTCGCTTTCTCTGGCAAAATCTGAGACCCAGATTCAGTTCTTGGCGTTAAACCATGATAAACATTGCAGGGAACAATCGGTTACAGCTGGCTTCTGCGTGCTCATTTGGACCTCTCTCGTTTTGTTTTGGGTTTTAAATCTCTCTCTTGTAACAATCTCTTGCTTTTCAGTCATGGAACTGAAGTCATAGATATCTTTTCCTCAGGGGTGGAATTCAAATTTTTTAACAACCGGTTCTGTGGGTGTGGCTTAGTTGGTGGGCGTGGCTTGGTGGTCATGTGACTGGCTGGGTGTGGCCAACTCAACATCACTCCCATCGAGGCACGCATCTCCTCGCCTGGCCTCTTATGACTGTGGGGATGCTGCAACAGTCGTAAGTGTGAAAAACGGTCATAAGTCACTTTTTTCAGTGCCATTGTAACTTTGAATGGTCATTCCACACAAGCAAAGTACCAGCAAAGGAGGGGGGAAAAAACTCCAGAGAGGTTCCTGAGACAGGAAGTCTAATCCTGCCAAGAATGTAATAAGGATTAACGGAGAGGCAGTTTCTGTAAGCAACACCAGAATGTTTCCTTCCTGCCTTCCTTACAGGATTAGCCCTGTAATTTCTTCTAACAGCCGGTTCTCCAAACTGCTTAGAATGTTAACAACCGGTTCTAGCGAATAGGTGGAAACTGGTAGAATCCCACCCCTGCTTTTCCGGTGTCTTCATCTATTATCTTTACATATTGAAGAATCCCTTGAAGAAGTCAACAACTTCTTCAGCTTCAACCACAATAATACACGGGCAAACAACCAATATAAACTCAAGGTAAACCTCTCCAAACTGGTTTGCAGAAAATACGACTTCAGCCACAGTGCCCTACCCGACTCCATGGTTACAGCCTCAACCTCTCACAGCTTCAACCTCAAACTGTCTACCATGGACTTCACCCCATTCCTAAGAGCTCCTTAAAGGGGGCCAGAATGCCTACCGTCCCCGTCTCACTGTCCCCATTCACCTGTATTTACTCCCTTCGTTCTTGTTTATGTTCATACCTATACTTGTTATCTTGTACATATTTGACAAAATAAAATAATAAATAAACTCTCAGCTCTCTCAGGTGCTACTCTGAGGCACTCACCTCTAGCTGCTATTTAGAGTCTGAATTTGCAAAACGATTCTCAAGAGACATTGGCCCAAAGGAACAGAGAGCAGGAGATGGTTATACCAGTCTCGTTCCTAGAGTGACATTGTTGGGTGAACCAATCATAAATGATCTAGAACAAAACAGTTGGAAGACAAACAGTTGAAAGGCATGAGAAGAGGAACGGGTTGAATAGTGGACAAGGGTAACAAAAGACGTGACCATCGCTTGGACCTCAAAGTCTGTGAAAATGGTTGTGCTTTGACTTGGAGACCAGAAAGCGCTGAGAATCCATTTGTAGAGAGGTATTGGTTCTATGAAAAACAGCTCCTATGTGGGAAAAAATCTCAGGGAGGCTGACTTTATTTATGTATGGGGTTTTTAGATCACTGCCCATCTCACAACAAGCTATGAACTTGGAATTAAGGAGGCGGTGTTGACCTCCCTTGTGCCCAAATCCAAACATGCTGAGAGATTTTGGATCATCTGTGCAAAGCAAGGGCCCTCGCTTGGACCAAGCCTGCAAGTCATTGCTCAGAAGAGTTAATAGGCAAAAGTTAAGCTCTCCGATGAAAATTGTTCCCAAAAAGATGGAAGAGAGGAAGCCATGGGGCAACAGAAAAGAGGCCTCCTCAGATGAAGGAGACCGAAGCATCTGTTATGTAAAATCAACCAACTTCCTCTTAGATTCCACCAATTATTGCTTCCCTGAGTTACCAAAGTCTAGTATTTCAGAAGATTCTGTATTCTTGCCAACATACATTGAAAGTTAACACATGTCTTTTAATCGTTCGATTTGAGGATTTCACCTTTCTAGCACTCCCCCCTGTTCCCTTTGCCAAATGTCCTCTTGTTGACAGATGGCCTCTGTTCAGTTTCAGATTAAACAAATTCTCTGGATTCTTTTTTGAATGCAAATTGAAGATGGAATGTGCTTTAAATCACTAAATTTATTGACTCAAGACCTTTGTAGTGAAAGCTGATGTTGAAAAAAAAATGCATTGAATCCTGACCAGATTTTGCTTATGGGCTGTCCAGAATTTGACCGAGTCTCGAGAATAGTGGACGCCCCTGAGTAAAGCACGTGATTTCCGTCTTGAAGTGACCAAGGAAATTTTGACACTTTGAGTGATATAACCAAGCATATGAAATCCTGGGGGAGGATTTGTGAAGAGGGCTGGAACTCTGGCACGGGCCATTTCACAAACTCTGTGAAGAATTGCCAAGTTGGTTTCTTACCAAATAAAAATACCTTTTCTAGACTTGCTCCATGAGAGCCTTTCCCCATTCTTCATCTCCAAAGCTCCTGTGAACATGGCTCCTTGGACATCCTTCCTCCTCGACCCAACCAACATCATCTTGATTTTACTGCTGCTGTTAGTGAGTCTGTTTCTGAACAACTTCAGCTGGTCATCTCGACTTATGCCTCCTGGACCTACCCGGCTCCCTATCATTGGCAATTTGCATTTGATAAATATTAAAAGGCAAGATGTCTCATTTATGGAGGTAAGGAGCAAAGGGGGGGATGGTTTAGACCTTCTGTTATCAGCAGGAATGACCTGGATGGTTGTCAAAGACTCTGCAGGTTGAGAAGTAAAGTTATGGAGTTGTAACAGTATAGATAGACCCTGGTTTGATTTAAATCATGGTTGGTTTACTTTGGTTTTAAGTCCTATTTAAATCTTTGGTTTAAACCATATTTTGGATTGATTTGAATCATGTAAGAGCTCACTTTCTGCTCCTAATATTCATATTGCCTGGGTATAAATTAAATCTGTATGCATGGGTACAGTGCATGGTATGCATAGTACGGTTGCATGGGTACAGTTGTACTGCAGCTGCTATGCTATCTATGCTATAGATGCTTGCTCATGTAATCACTTCTATTGACTGCAATAGAAAATATTTCTGCCAGAGTATCTACTGGTGTGGTTGTCTCTGACTTGTCTTGATTGTCCTCCCATCCAGTGGTGAGATTCAACCAGTTCACAGTGGTTTGGGAGAACCAGCTGTTAACTTTTTGAGCAGTTTGGTGAACTGGTTGTTGGAAGAAATCACGAGGGCTGTTAAATTATTTGAATCTCACCACTGCTCCCATCCACAACTTTATCAAGAGATCAAATAATATTCTATATTTCTTCTGATGTCTCTTTACAACACATGAGGGCAGAACTCTAGCCATTTTTAAAGGTTATGGCAGATAAGGATGGTCCCACAGGGTTTAGGAAGTCATATCTGCCCAAATACTCTTGCTTGCAGACTCTGAAAAAGTTCCCCGCAGAGAAGGCATGTTGTGGTGAAATCTGGACATTTGCTCATACCTTAAACACGAGCAGATTTTCTGCACTAGACTTTCCTGTTATCGGATGGAGGAAATGTTATTCTCAACGACAAGTGGATTTTTTAAAAAATTTTGTGCCGAAGCTTTTTTTCAAAACAATTTTAAAAAGCTCAAACAAACCCAACCCAGAAATGAGCTATTAGCAAAAATGAACAGACAGAATTGATGACTTAACTTGAACAAGCTAAAAAAAAAAAAAGAATATTTTTAGGTGTCATAAAAAAATCTAGGCGTTTATCACCTGGAATTTCTTGAGCCCTCCTATGCCAAGTTTAAAAACAGGCAGGTACAACTATACTTGCTTTAAAATGTGCTTTGCATTTCAAGGGGTGTTAATCCGCACCAAATGTCATGTGAATTGGTGCTTCTAGTATTGATGGCTCTCTCTGTAAACCCAACCTTAATGCGGTTTCACAGGTTGTGTTATTGCTTTGACAGAAGAATAACTATTTTCTGTGGAAACTCCCCCAGTTGTAGAAGGTGTGTGTGTGTGTGTGTGTGTGTGTGTGTCAGGCAGTGTATTATGTCGCTTGCATTGAGAAGGGCTGTATGCCAAATAAATACACAAAACAGGGCTACCATAGATAGAATCCAAGCAGAGAATTGGAGGTTTATTTTCTCACTTAAAAGAGCAGGGAGAGTGATGGGAAGGTATTTCCCCATCTGAAACTTTAGTTTAGACCAGTGTTTGCCAGCTGGTGGGCTGAGGACCACTGGTGGTCCATGAGAAAATTTTGGTGGTCCGCAGAGAAATGTTTCCCCCACCAAAGCAATTAATCCAGGCTACGCAGGAACACAAAACTTGTGTCGCTTGCATTGCGAACAACACGAGGTAGGGAGTGGAGGGGGGAGGGGGGGGGGGGGGGACTTGCCCCACTCGCCCCACGTGCCTTGGCTGGCCACCAGGATGCTTCTTTCTGCTTCTTTCTTCTTCTGCTTTTGGCTGCACGCAAGGAAAGCAGCCAAAGTCTTTCTTTCTCTCCCCCAAACTCCGCCAGAAATGAGTCTTTAGGACCCTGCAAGGCCTCCTGCTCCAAGAGGCTCACAAAGACTCGTTTCTGGCAGAGTTTGGGGGAGAGAAAGAAAGACTTCTGCTGCTTCTGCTGCTTTCCTTGAATGAAGCCAAAAGTCTCTCTCTCTCTCTCCCTCCCCACCTCCTGAGAACGAAGCTGGAGACAGTATCCTGCGATCCCAAATAAAGATCAATCGATCGGTAGGAAAAAGGGTTGGAGGATTTTCCTGCACACTTTGGGTGGATTTAAAACGATGAGTTGGGTGATCCCTGAAGTCCAAAAGGTTGGCGACCCCTGGTTTAGACAACATTGGCCAGGAGTGGGCAAAGTCTGATGTGATATCACGCAGCTTTCTGTCAGAGGGACTTGGGGCCATCTAGCTTTCCATGCTAGATTCCAGGAAGAGCATGAGAAGAAGACCTGATGAGCACAGACTTTGATTGTTCCTTCTCGATGCGATGAACTCAGATGGGGACATTTACCATCTCATAGGAGAATGTTCCTCTGATTCAGAGGTCTCCAAACTTGGCAACTTTAACGCTAGTGGACTTCAACTCCCAGAATTCTGGGAGTTGAAGGCCACCAGTCTTAAAGTTGCTAGGTTTGGAGACTCCTAACCAGAGAGGTTGAGGAGGTGGGTCCTTCAGAGAGAGTCTTTTTGGACCCTGGTGGTGGGAGGATCTTCTTCCCCCAAGGAACTCAGTTGGCTTCTCCCTCGCCTTGGTGTAGACTGCAAGGGCTGCTTCCTTTCAGAGTGGATCTCTGTAGGGGAGGAGCCAAACATCTGAAGGGGTGTGGTAGCCCCCTTCCAACTAACCAAACTTGAGCAGTCTTTGAAACTTACGACTTTTAATAATATCTGTTGGACAGAAAGGGTCTATTGGGCTGCCACAGGGAGGTAGAAGGGGGTCAAGCTCTTTTCTAAAGTGCCTCTAGGCCAGACAAGGAATAATGGATGGAAGCTGAACAAGGAGAGATTCAACCTGGAAATAAGGAGAAACGTTCTGATGTTGCAGGAAATTACGAGACTCAGACCTTGGAATCCGAAAATAAGTTGGTTTTATTTGCGCAGACAGGTTCAGAGTATTTTAGTGAGAGTCACTTCCGAACAACTTTCTTCTTGAACAGCACATGCCCATATACTTCTTCAGAAGGGGCAAAACACAGAAACTTATAACTTGTCAGTCATTCATTGGTTACTCCCCTGTTGCTAGGCTAGGATGGCTGGATGTCACAAACCCATCATGCTAAACTCCCTAGCTTACGAGCGAGACAAGATATCTTGGCAAATATGACTTTGTGACCGATAGATGATCCTTGTGGTGTGGCATTTCACAGTTCCTTGTTCTTTTTCTTGCTAATACCACGTATTTCACTATCTATCATTATTGTATCATTATTTCTCTAAAATTAATATATATTTTATGTCCTGCCTTACTGACAGTGAGAACAGTCAACCCATGGAACAGAAGTTGCCCTCGGAAGGTGTGGGAGCTTCACCCCTGGAGGCTTTCAAGAAGGAATTGGACTGCCATTTGTTAGAAATGGTGTAGGGTCTTCTGCTTGGGTGGTGGGTTGGACTAGATGACCTACGAGGTCCCTTCCAACTCTATTTTTCTGTTAACTGTTAGCCTCACAGGATTCCAATGCTCAGCAACAGTAAGTTCTGGATGTCTTCTCTTTCGTTTCCTCCTCCAGCTTTCCAAAACCTATGGCCCTGTCTTCACACTCCATTTTGGCCTACAGAAGATTGTGGTGCTGGTCGGCTACGAGGCGGTGAAAGAGGCCCTCCTGAGCAAGAGAAATGAGTTTATCGACCGGCCTCCCATCCCCATATTCTTACAGATCCAACACAAAAACGGTAACCATGCTTGGGAATGAATGAGATAGCTGATCTTTTAGAGTCCAGCCTTCCAAAGGTGCAACTGAAGGAGAGTAAAAGGAGGTGGCCGAATCAGAGCGTTCTTCCTTTACATGTTATATACACTGCTCAAAAAAATAAAGGGAACACAAAAATAAGACATCCTAGATCTGAATGAATGAAATATTCTTATTAAATACTTTGTGCATTACATAGTTGAATGTGCTGACAACAAAATCACACAAAAATTATCAGTGGAAATCAAAATTAGCAACCCATGGAGGTCTGGATTTGGAGTTACAAGCAAAATTAAAGTGGAAAAAAACACTACAGGCTGATCCAACTTTGATGTAATGTCCTTCAAACAAGTCAAAATGAGGCTCAGTAGTGTGTGTGGCCTCCACGTGCCTGTAGGACCTCCCTACAACGCCTGGGCATGCTCCTGATGAGGTGGCGGATGGTCTCCTGAGGGATCTCCTCCCACACCTGGACTAAAGCATCCCCCAACTCCTGGACAGTCTGTGGTGCAAGGTGGCGTTGATGGATGGAGCGAGACATGATGTCCCAGATATGCTCAATTGGATTCAGGTCTGGGGAACGGGTGGGCCAATCCATAGCATCAATGCCTTCGTCTTGCAGGAACTGCTGACACACTCCAGCCACATGAACTCCAGCATTGTCTTGCATTAGGAGGAACCCAGGGCCAACTGCACCAGCATATGGTCTCACAAGGGGTCTGAGGATCTCATCTCGGTACCTAATGGCAGTCAGGCTACCTCTGGCAAGCACAAGGAGGGCTGTGTGGCCCCCTAAAGAAATGCCACCCCACACCATTACTGACCCACTGTCAAACCGGTCAGGCTGGAGGATGTTGCAGGCAGCAGAACGTTCTCCATGGCGTCTCCAGACCCTGTCATGCCTGTCACATGTGCTCAGTGTGAACCTGCTTTCATTCTGTTGCTATCTAAGGTTCTCTGTTGTATTTATGTTGTGCTTATACTTTGATATCTTTGTTTACTGTAAATGACAAAGGCAACCAGTAAGAAGACTTTGTAATTGGATATTCTTTGGACTGTTAAATGTTTATGACCTGGACTGTTTATTGGACTGGGCTATTTCTTAAAGTAAACTTTAACTCAATTTAGTGTAGCTGTGTGTGACTGAATAATTATTCATAACTCATAAATGTTTCCATGTGCATATCCTTGTTACTCAAGGGTTATTCTGTACATATCTTAACAGGTTCCATCCATTGTTGAAAGGTTTCTGCTGTTAGATAGGCTCTAATTTCTGGTCACCTTCATTCCCGTTTCTTCTCTGCTCCGTGGAGCTAATATGGAGAGAAATAAGGCTGACCAATTATAGGAGACCTTTGAGGGAATTCTCTTCTATGAGATACGATCCTCCTTTGATGGGATATGAATGAAGGGAGTGTGTTCCTCAGGTATCTTCTTCTCCACTGGAGAAATATGGAAGGACACACGCCGGGCCACCTTGACCATGATACGAAACCTCGGGATGGGCACTTCCCTCATTGAAGGAAAGATGCGTGAGGAGCTCAGTTTCCTGGTTGAGAAGGTCAACTCCTTCAAAGGTGAGAGACTTCTTCCTCCGATCTCCATCCTGGGTTCTTCTAGAGCAGTGGTGGAGAACCTTTTCCACACTGAGTGCCCAAACTGGGACACGCAGGCGGGTGTGTGCATGTGTGTGGCTGGAGTGGCGGAAAAACTAAAGACCAGCTGGCCGGTGCATGCAGGCCTGTTTTCAGGCCATTTGGGGGGCCATTTTGAGGCTGTTTTTCATGCCAAAACTGCCCCCCAAAGCCATCCTGAAAACAGCCGGAAAATGGTCAGGAAAACAACCTGGGAAATGACTTGGAAAATGGCCTGTTTTTTGGCCATTTTCCTGGCCGTTTTCAGGCCATATTTTGCACCAAAACAGCCCGAAAAAATGGCCTGGAAAATGACCTGTTTTTTGGCCCATTTCCAGACCATTTTCTGAGCTGTTTTCCAGGCCATTTTTCAGTGTTCCAGTGGCTGCAAAGAGCAGTTGGCTGGCACGCATGTGCATACCAGAAGAGCAGCTGGCGACGGTGCGAGTGCCCACTGAGGGGGCTTTTTGTGCCACCTCTGGCATGCATGCCGTAGGCTCACCTTCACAGTTTTATATCCTTCGTCTGTTCTTGGAATCGTCTTCTATTCTTCTTCTTTCTTTTTTAAGGCGAGCCTTTTTCATTGAAGACCTTCTCTGCAGCTCCGACCAATATCACCTTCATCATCCTCTTTGGAGAGAGGTTTGACTACGCCGACCCAACTTTCACCATCCTCCTAAGAAACATCGATGAAGTGATGAGTCTTCTGGGGGCTCCGGCCTTACAAGTAAGACGATCTTCCCCTGCTTTTCCTAAAAAGGGGCAAAATGCATTCCAAGAGGCCCCAAAGGCACTTTTTTGTCAAGACTTTCTGGAGGTTTTTTCTTTCTTTCTTTGAAGACGTTTCGCTTCTTGTCCAAGAAGCTTCTTCAACTCTGACTGGATGGTGGGTAATGGAAGGATTTATACCTCTTGCAGTCAGCTGGTTGTTTGCATCCTTTTTAGAGAGTCGATGAGGCCACTTGGAATCGTTCCAGGAAGTCTCCCCCACCTATTTGCACTGTTTAGGTGACTTTGAGGACACGGATCAACCTCCAGGTATCCTCAATGACTCTCCAAAAAGGATGCAAACGACCAGCTCTGTCCGCAAGGAATATAAATCCTTCCATTCCCCACTACCCAGTCAGAGCTGGAGAAGCTTCTTGGAGGAGAAGCGAAACGTCTTGAAAGAAAAAACAAGATGTGTCCATTTGCCTCTTGAGAAAGCATTGACCTGGATGACTGAGAATCTGCACAGATCTCCAGAGATGGTTTTTCAACTGCTGGTGGTTTTAGAGTCGAAAGCAAACCCTGTTTTGGAACCCTCCCCTCTGCCGGTATCCTGAAGAGGAGGAGGAGGAGGAGGAGCAGGAGGGAGGAGAAGAAATGAAGGATCCTTGGTGTTCTCTGAGCTTGTTTGGTTTCTTGCAGACGTTTCATCACCAAACTAGGTCACATCATCAATGCTAGAAGGGAGTGGGGATTGCGCTGATGGTGCGACCTAGTTTGGATAATAAAACATCGACAAGAAAACCACCCAACTCCATGAGCCCCAAGGACCCCTCGTTTTGCAAATGTCAATGCTTCTGGCTTTCGAAAGAAACGCTTGTGGATAGAAAGATGCGCAGCGGAGCAGCCCAAATAAGCGGCTTGGAAGGAAAGGAGGAATGTTCAGGGCTGTGGAAATTGAGGGAAGAGAGACACCCTGTCAGGGCCTCTAGATGTGTTGGCATTGAGTCGCCCATTCCCCTCCAGAAAGCAGGAAAGAGAACGACAGGAGCCAAAACATCGTTCAGGCCGGAGATTGCCAAGTGCAGTTCTGGACTCGGAATGATACGTTCCGGTTATAATTTTTTTTCCCTTCATTCTCCTGATGGAGTCCAATATCTGCTTTGCACAAGAAAAAAACCAGCCATTCCAGGCTTTCAAATTTCCTCCTGGTTTATTCGGATACGGCTTCGACCCCGTTAATTTTCCACCCCATTAATAATTTCTGAAATTTCTGGAAGGATTCTTTTTTAAATGCTAAAGATCAGGAATACATCGGTTGCGCTCCCATGGCTCTGACTCTGACTTTGTGCTCTACCAGATTTCTAAAAGGGCCATTTTAAATTTTGGGTGGGTTTTTTTTTTTTTTAAGTTGTTCCCTTTTCAAAAGAAATTTCATTGCTGTCTTTTTGTTATTTTTCCCCTCCAGAAAGTGTTTTTTCTTTTTCAAACTTACATTTATGGATGATGTCTAGAAAAAGCCAGTCACTTCCCCTAAAAGCCAAAATTGATTTTCTATCTAAATGGATGGATAGATAGATGGATGGATGGATGGATGGATAGATAGATAGATAGATAGATGATAGATAGATAGATAGATAGATAGATAGATAGATAGATAGATAGAGATAGATAGATAGATAGATAGATAGATAGATAGATAGATAGATAGATAGATATAGACATATGTGTGTGTGTATGTATGTATTGTATGTTATTCAGCTTGGTTAACTTAAGAAAACACACACACACACACACACACACACACACACACACACACACACATACATGGAGAATAGCTGCTCTTCGTACCTTCAAAATGTTGAATTAAAATTTGAGCCTTTCCATAGTTAAAGCTCTGAAGTTCCCCAGTTCCCCACGAAGAAGATCCTAAAAACATTGACTAAAGGAACAGGCACCAGAGTGTAACCTCGTTCTCTTTATGGGTTTGATCTCGGTTCATTTGCTCTTTTCCAGGTGTATAACGTCTATCCCTTCCTTGGATTCCTTCTCAAACCCCATAAGATGATCTTGAAAAAGATCGAAGAAACCTGCGCCATCATCGAAAAATACATGCGAGCCAGCAAGGAGAAGCTGAGCCAGAACCAGCTGCAAAGCTACGTCGACTCCATGTTGTTCAAACAGCAGCAAGAGGTCGGGGGCTCCAAGGCTTGGCCGTTTCCCTCTACTCTGTTAGGCGACCACAGAAAACTTAACCGCATCCTCAAATAATTTTCCAACCTGGGTTCCTGAGATGTATAGGATTATAATTCTTCTTTCTCTCTCTTGTTCTCTTTCTCTCTTGTTCTCTTTCTCTTTCACTCTCTCTTTCTCTCTCTCTCTCTCTTTCACTCTCTCTCTTTCTCTTTCTCTCTCTCTTTCTTTCTCTCTCGTTCTCTTTCTCTTTCACTCTCTTTCTTTCTCTCTCTTTCTCTTTCACTCTCTTTCTCTTTCTTTCTCTCTTGTTCTCTTTCTCTTTCACTCTCACTCTCTCTCTTTCTCATTCTCTTTCACTCTCTCTCTCTCTCTCTCTTTCTCTTTCTTTTCCTCTCTCTTGTTCTCTTTCTCTTTCAGTCTCTCTTTCTCTCTTTCTCTCTATTTCACTCTCTCTTTCTATTTCTTTCTCTCTCTCTCTCTCTCTCTCTCACACACACACACACACTCACACCAATCTGCCTTCCCAGTCCACATTCTTTTCTTTGACCAAACCAATTTTTGCCTCTTGTTTTTCAGAGAGAGGGTGGCAAGAAGAACATATTTCAGAACCCCAATGTCATGGCTTCAGTTCTTGACCTGGTCATGGCTGGGACGGAGACCACGGCCACCACTCTGCAGTGGACCATTCTGCTGATGATGAAGTACCCTGAGATTCAGAGTAAGCCAGCATTTTCTTTGGCTAAGACCCCTGGATTGGGCTGAACCGAGGGGTGGGGGAAGCTGATCCCCACCAGTCATAGATCGCCTAGGAGCCAAGATTATCTCTCCCATTGTTTTCTTCCTTCAAGCCATGAGGCTTCTCCTCCCACCCTGCCTGGAGAGTGAACCCAGGAGAACGTTGCACACCCAAGTAGCCAGAAACAGCTCCAAACTAATCAAGGGCCACAGAGTTCTTGACCTGGAACAGAAGAAGCCGAGATAGCAATTGAGTTCCTCCAAAGTTTAGACAGTGGTTACGATGGCCTTCTGGTGGCTTGGCAGTTGTCCTTGGAGGGCCAGCAGGTAGACTGCTTTAGAGCAGTGGTCACCAACCGGTGGGCTGGGGACCACTGGTGGTCCGTGTGAAAATTTTGGTGGTCCGCAGAGAAATGTCTCCCCCAAAGCAATTAATCCAGGCTAAGTGGGAACACAAGGCTGCGCTGACCACATGGCCCCCAACCTTCAACCAAGTGCAACCCTTGAGTAGAGCCACACGAGCTAGAACTGGAAGGTAAGACCAACGTCAGGGGAGGGAAATCCGCCCCAGGGTGGCTTGCGGACGTTGGTGGGAAAGTCGGTCCCCTATTCCAGAGCTGCAGGAGTCACAGGACTGGTCCTTTGGTCACCCCAGAGCAGCTTCTCCAGTCCATGGCAGGCCGGTGCACCCATGTGGTGGAGTAGCTGCTCCGGGATGACCAAAGGGCCGGTCCTGTGATTCCTGCAGCTCTGGGATATGGGACCGACTTCCCCACCGACGTCAGCAAGCCACCGTCGGTCAAAATTCATATTAGTGGTCCGTGGGATTTAAAATTATGAGTTTGGTGGTCCCTGAGGTCCAAACGGTTGGCGACCCCTTTCCTTAGAGCTCTTCCCAACTTGCTAAGAGGGTTGGAGAGCAGCTGATCTCCTCAAGCTGTTGAAGGACAACTCAAGGAACACAGCTGCCTCTCCAGGGCTGATGAAGGAAAGGGCCCTTAGCTCCCGGGCCTTGACTTTCGGACCGCTCCTCCTGCAGGGAAGGTCCAGCGGGAAATCCAGCAAGTGCTTGGATCAGAGCGTTTGCCGGTCTACGGAGACAGGAAGCAGATGCCCTTCACCAACGCCATGATTCATGAGGTCCAGCGGTTTGCCTCTGTCGTGCCACAGTTCCCACGCTGCACCGCCGTGGACACCCATTTCCGAGGCTACTTTATTCCAAAGGTATGAGAGTCCCAAGCATCAGGAGAGATGGTGGGAGCCAGGAAGCTTTGTGGAGAAATGGAGAGGCCCATGAAGGTCCGTGTTGACTTGGACCGCCCGGGTTCAGAATTCCAGCCACGAATAGAATAGAATAGAAAATAGAATAGAAAATAGAATAGAATAGAATAGAATAGAATAGAATAGAATAGAATAGAAAACAGAATAGAAAATAGAATAGAGAATAGAATAGAATAGAATAGAATAGAATAGAATAGAATAGAATAGAATAGAATAGAATAGAATAGAA
>NW_020770446.1:0-23249 GCF_900518735.1 Pseudonaja textilis
ATAAGAATAAATTTCAAATATGCAAAGATTAGGATTGTATCCCCCCCATACCTACAGAAGTTAATAATTTCTGTGTCACTCCAAAGGCATACAATTCAGCATGTTTCTTTTAATAATATAAGGAAGAAGAAACCATAAGAGCACAGATACATGAGCATGTTAGTCTCTGCAAGGCCCAACATTTATATCATGGTTGCATTATTTATAAAATGGAAAACTGGATAAAGAATAAACATTAATGTCATGGTCTCTAGTAATATGAGGAAATAATTAAATCACTTGACTTCAACTTGATGAATCTGAGATCAGAGTCAAACAGATTGCAAGTACATCCTAAAACAATTTTTGAAAACAATGGGGAAGCCTATTTGGGAATAAATCTAAGCTAATATGAAATATGCAACTATGGCATTTAATTTTTTTTAAAAGGCATGGGTGAATCTGTTCCCCCACCCCAAAAAAATATTATTATTAACTGTGCTCCTGCGACTACTGTGGATATGTTTTAGCAACCTATAGAAGACCACAGGTTCCCTGTTGCTTTTTTAAAATCCAGTTTGCGTGTACACACAAACACACACACACACACACAGTTTGTTTCTTAATTTCTGGATTTCCTGGAAATATGGCATGAAGCATGTGCAAAGTTCAATTTGCTTAATCAAAATAGCAATTACTGCAATTGTTTGCAGCATATCCTGCAATGCATGCATGCCCCCACAATTAGACATAAAATGTTAGATTAAAAAATAGGGACCTCACCAATTTTGTAAAACACTAGGTATAATAGGCGGAAAAATCAGAGGGATTATTTTTTTTAAAGTAGCCATTAATAAACAGAATTCTTCACCCTTGAAGAAGTTTTCCCCCAGGATTCTCTAGGCCAATAAAGAAATTATACAGAAAAAAAGTAAGCAAAATTGAACTGTAATATTGTATATGGATATGGTTTTAATTGCTATTTTACTCAGAGTAGCTTTTTTGTGAAATTGGAGGCTACATAGAAGGAAAGGAGGGAGGGAGGGAGGAAAGAAAGGAAGGAAGATGGTAGATAACTATATCACTAGATAGATAATAGCTAGATGACAGACAGATGATAGATAGATGGTGTGAGTAAAGAGATGGAGGGAGGGAGAAAGAGAGAGAGAGAGAAGGAGTGAGAGAAGTGGGATGCAAATGTGTTACTCAATAATGGGATGATGCTGGTTTAACAACTGGTTTGGTAAGCATGTGCTCTCTGAAAATGGAGCATTTAGAAGTTCAGCAGCTTACCTTCCAAGTCAGCAATGTTAAGTAGAACAGCGAGGGGCGGGTGAGCTGTGCCTCACGATTGAGATGAGCTACAAAACAGGAAATAAAGGACAGGATAGGGTGGGGATGAGTGGGCGTGGCCACCTGATCGTCGGAACAACGGGTTCACCTGAACTGGTCCGAACCACCAGCATCGCACCACTGGTATTACTCCAGAACTATCTGGAAACAGACAAGGGAAGATGGCTTTTCTTGGTGCAACGAAAATGGTGAAGGAGAAGCAACGTTGGCCTACAGTACCTCTAGGCTGAAATGGGCACATCTAATCTAAAACAACCTCCTAAGATTTGCTCGAATTGTTCTTTAGACTTCTATAATTTGATGGCAACATAAGCCTCTTGGGAAATACAGATGGCAAATGTCTTGAACTTAGACTCTCTCTCTGTGTGTGTATGTGTGTTTGTGTGTGTCCTATCGTAATAGCAATAAGAGATATAAATAATCTGCTAACAAATCAGGGTTAAAAAGATAGCTTTCTTCAGTGAGATGCCACCAAACGTTGGGAGCCCTGAAAGATGAAAATGCGCAAGAAAAGAAGTGAACCTCAAGCTGGTACCAGGCGAGGAAAATGCGCTCTGAAATTGTAGAAAAAGAGAGATGGTCTCATGTGCTTCCCATTAACAACTTCCCGCAGCACTACACATCTTAGGATCCTTTGCTTTTCAACAAAGATCTTTTTTTTTCTGGGGAGTTCTGCTTTTATTCCTCCCTTCCTCCCTCTAAAGTTTAGCTGGAAAAACAAAGCCTTTTCTTTCCGGTTTGAGAAAAAAATGCTTCCAAGACAGCAAGCGGTTCAGACCAACTAAAGAAGCACAGCTAAAGGAAAGGTTGGTCACCTGCTTTAGAAGCATTCACTGTGAATTCTTGTGAAATTAAAGAGTTGAGCAGGCTCCAGTGAAATCTCTTCTCCGGCTATAAGCCCAAGAAATTAAATGCAATAGAAGCAGCATGATACAATAGTTGTTCTCTCTCTCGCTCGCTCACTCACTGACTCAATAGACACTTCAAGGCTGAAAACATTGCAGCAAGCACTGAAATAAAATGGCCTAAAAAAATACTCAGGGACCAGTTTGTGGACCAGCCTCACAATTCACAATTAAACTCCCTTCCTTAGCACCTTGCAGAATTGGTTGAAATTGTCCTAAACTGTTTCCTTTTCCTCCCATGAATGTGTGTCAGAGATCGCACTCTTCTTGAAAGACACATTCACCAGCCAACAAAAGAACTATGTAACCTTTCCAGCACTGATGTTGTTGCCTAGTTCAGTAATAAAACATCTATAAGAAAACAGCAAAGCTCAGAGAACATCAAGAATTCCAGAGTTTAATCCTAACCTACAAATATTGTTTGTTTATTTATTTTATTTGTTTGTCAAACATATACAAGATAACAAGTAAGTATGAACACAAACATGAATAAACAAAGTAAATACAAATAAATGGGGACAGTAAGACAGGGATGGCAGCCACGCTGTGCGCTTATGCACGCCCCCTTTAAGGACCTCTTAGGAATGGGGTGAGGTCCACGGTAGACAGTTTGAGGTTGAAGCTGTGAGGGTTTGAGGCTTTAACAACAGGCTTGGGTAGAACATTCCAGGTGTTGACCACTCTGTTGCTGACGTTATATTTTCTGCAATCGAGTTTGAAGCTGTTTACCTTGAGTTTGTACCAATTGTTTGCCTGTGTATTATTGTGGTTGAAGCTGAAGAAATCATTGACAGGCAAGATGTTGTATCGGAAAATTTTGTGTACTACGTTTAGATCGGATTGCAGATGGCACAGTTCCAGATTATCCAGGCCCTAAATTTTGAGCCTGGAGGCATAGGGAATTCTATTGTGAGTGGAGGAGTGGAGTACTTTTCTCGAGAAATACCTCTGAACCTGCTCAATCATGTTAATGGCCAAAGCACTGGAGGTTCCAAATAAGCTGCATTCAAGAATTGGTCTGGCAAAGGTTTTATATGCCCTAGTTAGCAATTCATTGTTACTGGAAAAGAAGCTTCGCAAAATTAGGTTAACAACTTTTAATGCTTTTTGGCAATGCTGTTACAGTGAGTTCTGAGGCTGAGATCATTTGAGATGAGTACTCCTAGGTGATTGTCTTCTATAGGTACTACATAAGTAAGATATGAGCCAGGTTCTGGAGTAAATCTTACTTAAAGTGACAAATTATACTGGTTCTCGAATGTTACCATAATCAAAAAGTTAAATCTGCCTGCTAATTTTTCTGCCATATTCCTTTGGTTTCCAACAATATTCTTTTTCATGCTGTATTGGATAAATGAATCAGTTCCTATGCAAATAAATAAGGAACATTGATCTGAAATCAGAATGCTGTGCAATATTGGACAGATGAGAATTATTTGGGACACCCAAAACAGGCTAAAGACAAAAATAAAGGGAAAAAAAGTCTTGAACAAAGGAACTTCAGAGCTAGAATCCAGAATAAAATTGGACCTGAATCCATTATTCAAGATTAAAGTGAAAAAATTAAATCAGTCTTTTTTGCTTCTCAAAGCTTTCTCGTTGGTTTGATGAACTTCCTTAAACTAATGCTCTCCATTTCAAGTGAGTAGAGATGCTACTTTAATTTATAAAAAACAGGCCCTCAACCACTGAATTACTTAGCTCCTCTTTTCCTAAAAAGATCATGTCAATATTGAACCACTTTGCTTCTTTCAAATCTTATCACTATTCAACTTGTATACAGAAGCCTGATGATGGCAGATGAGATTCTGCCGAAACGTTGCTACAACTTTAAAAGCACAACTACAATGACGTGGGAAAATACCCGAACAAAGCCGAATGCCATATATATATATAAGAATTGTTTGATTATGGATGAAACTCCACTATTTTATTAGTAATGTAGTTATAAAGAGACCAAAGGGACGAATGGAGAGAAAAGGAAAGGAAAAAAGAAAGAGGAAGGCATGAATGAATAAGGCTTATCGGATTATTATGGAAGTGAGCAATTCATTTGCCATAGCCAAGAAAGAAGTAACAGATCCAATTATAGATTTCCCTTTTATTTCATTTTTCCTACAATATCTACATTTTTGGGAGAACTCAAAGCAGACAATTTGTGTGCTTCCAACAGGGGACAAAATGGCATGCCAAAGGAACTGGGACACATTACTAATGTTTACCAACTCCATATTAGAGAGTGATTACCCTAATTATCTTTTAAAGCAGCCTTTGTGTATAGCTGTGAATTAGCACCAATTTTGTTCAGTGGTAACTCAACCTATTCACATAAAAAGCTTATAACTGTAAGAAAAGGATGGACATCGTGCCTGCCGGATCGGATTGAGTATTCAAGTAGGTCATCCTTCTATACAGGGGCCAACCAGATGAATTCAAGTAGTTCACAATCATAGACAGGAGCAGAATGGAAATCTTAAATAGATGCTTTTAGCAGCTGGCAGCCGAGATGCGTTATTTTTTGATTCTGGAAGCAGAACAAATCCACCAAGAGGACTACTTGCTGTGTGGTGTCTTCTTTATGAATTTAACTCCTTCTGCTTTCAGAGCAATCTAAAGTCACTTCCTTGACTTCCTCAGGCCTGGGTTCCATAATTTGTCCATGTTCACCATAATGAGGACTTCAGGCAAAAACTGCACTGATGGATGCATCAAGATAAATAGCTTCCGACTCATATTTTTTGCAAAATAAAAAAATCCTGTCTTTAAAAGAAAGAAAGAAAGAAAAAAAGAAAGAAAGAAGGAAGGAAGGAAGGAAGGAAGGAAGGAAGGAAGGAAGGAAAGAAAGAAAGAAAGAAAGAAAGAAAGAAAGAAAGAAAGAAAGAAAGAAAGAAAGAAAGAAAGAAAGAAAGAAAGAGAAATAAGAGAATGGAAGAGCAGTGGAAATGAACACTGTAGGGAATGAAAAGAAATGAACAGCTACCGAACTTGCCAGAAAGAGACTTCAAATGCACATATGATTTTGGCCTTTAAAAGACAAGTGCTGACAATAAAACCTGATGATGGCTCTCTTGAGAAAGAAAGAAAGAAAGAAAGAAATGCCTTTTTTTGTAGATTTCAAAACTACAAAAGATATACTGTATTAGAAAAGCCAAAAGCTGTAATACTTGGAAACCCAGAAAGCCAGTAAGAGTTTTCAAACAGATGGAAGAATAGCCATTTCTATTGCTGATTAAATGGGCAAAGATATACATAAATCTATGTAGGGAACATTATCTTGGGGTAGCAAAAGGAAAAGTCAAGGGTCACACTTTCCCAGAAGTTCAGAGGAACGACTTTATATTTTAAATGCCCTGAAGTATTATTTTTGTGATTTGAAATCAGGGAAATATGATAAACAATACATGCTTATCATTTGGTAATATGAACTACTGCATTTGCAGTAAAGATTTAACAAGATAATATTGCATTTCATGAACAGTAAGGTGTTTTATAAGTGAGGATTAATTTACTAAGATGCCGTGGATATCATTAGGAAAGTTGATACATTTCACACCAATAGTTATGCTGACACCCAGGAATGATAAAATCTATTGTAAGGATAATTCTTGACTTATTCACAGAAAGAAATTGTTAAGACCAATGAAGAGAATACATATAAAGCAATAAAGCATTTGTCATTTTTATCTTCCTCATTTAAAAAAAAACAATAACAGTTTTTATTGATGTATTTGTGTCATTCAACTCTTGTAACAAGGTCAACTCTTTGTTTTTGTTTTTGTTTCAATTGGTATTATTTTAATATGTTGCAAATTGGCCTGGGAAGTTCAGAGAATTAAAAAAAAAGTGCTGAATAAATAATAGTCAATCAGGACTGTGGAAATGGAGGGTAGCAGGTTTTGCTGGTGCTTTTTTTTTTTTAATAAATTTTATTGAATTTACAATTAAAAAAAAAACATAACGACATTACATATGCAACAGAGAGAGAAAAAGAAGAAAGAAAGAAGGGAAAGAGGAGAAAAAAAAAACACAAACAAACGCTCGGTCTTGCGACCGAAAAAGGAGAAAAAGAAGTATAAAAGAAAGAAAAAAAACAAAGAGACGGAAGAAAAAAGAAAATACGTTAAAACCAGACAGATATCCTTTTTGACAGTCTGCAAGATCCAATTCTCCTACCTTACTTTAAATATACACATCTTATCACTATTTATGCTTAAATTACCCATTATTCATTGAACAGTTTATCTCTGATATAACCAATTATACCACGCATTCCAATTATTATCAAATGCTGAAGACTCTTTATTTTTAAGAGCTATGGTTAAATTGTCCATTTCTGCACAGTCACATATTTTCTGAATGACCATTTGATCTGTAGGTAAATAGGATGATTTCCAGCACTGGGCAAATGCTAATCTGGCCGCAGTTAGAATATGAATTATTATATATTTCGTCTTTTTAGGAAAATGTTTATCAGAGATCCCTAGTAGGAAGAACTCTGGTTTGTATTCGATTTGTTCTTTGGTTATTTCCTCCAGCCATTTTCTAATTTTTTGCCAGTATTTCTGGGCTTCTTTACAGGTCCACCACATATGAAAGTAGGTTCCCTCTATGTTTTTACATTTCCAACATTTTGGACTAGAGTTTGGGTTCATTTTCGCTAACCTCGAAGGGGGTAAGTGCCATCTATATAACATTTTATACATATTTTCTTTGTATGCCATGGATTTCGTAATCTTAATGATTCTATTCCAGATCTTTTCCCATTCTGTTAATGTAATGCTTCTTCCAATATTCCTACTCCACATTATCATGTTCCCTTTCACTATCTCTTGCTCTAATTCTACCTCCAATAAATATTTATAAAATTTGGAGATATTCTTTTTATTTGATCCTAATAAGATTTTATCTAAGTGTTGTAATTTGCTATAGATTCCAAACTCTTTGATATCTTGTTTGTATCTGCTATGGATTTGTATATATAACCACTGATCAATTTTAAATCCCTGTTCCTGTAAGTCCTGTCGAGTTCTTAATTTTCCTAAAGGGTCTAATAGATCTTTATATTTAGTCATTTTTGTTATATCAAAATTGTTGGGATGAACCATTGCCTCCATTGTTGAAAGCCAAATCGGAATTTTTAAATAATGTTTTTTACATATTTTTTTCCAATTAGTTAATAATGAATCTCTAATAAGATGTCTATGAAAGTACGCCTGTTTAGTTTTCCCCACATCCCATAGAAATGCGTGCCATCCTCTCTGAAGGTCGTGCCCTTCCAAGACTAGAGTTCTTTTGTTCCGTAAATTGACCCAGTCTTTTAACCATAATAAGTTGGCTGCCCAATAATATAATTCCCAGTTTGGAAGCGCTAGCCCACCTCTACTTTTTGCATCTTGTAAGGTCTTAATACTGATTCTAACTTTTTTCCCTTGCCAAATAAATTTAAGAGTTACCTTATTTATATCATCAAAAAAAATTTTTGGTAATTTTATTGGGATTGTCTGGAATAAGTAAAGGAGTTTTGGTAAGATGTTCATTTTGATCGTGGCAATCCTGCCCAGTAGAGAAAGCTGCAACTTATTCCAAGATTCTAGATCTTTCTTAATTTGCTGTAACAGTTTATCATAATTATTCTCTTTGAGCGATTTACTATGTGGTGTTAACCATATGCCTAAATATTTGACCTTTTTTGTTGCCTGTATCCCCATGGTTTTTTCTAATTCTTTCCTCTGGTTCTCTGTTAGATTTTTAGTCAGTAGGGTAGCAGGTTTTGCTGGTGCTTTGCTTCTATTTGTTATGACCAACTTGGATTTTCCTTCAGAAGACCTTCTGAATGGAGCCTTCATAGGGGACTCCACAAAGGGAACTGAAGGCTAAAGCCATACAATGAACAGTTGTGGGAATATTAGATATGTCTTATCAGACAGAAAGAAGAACTAGTGATAGTCTTGAAAGCAGACTTCAAGGTCTGCTATAGAAAAGAGGGGGTTGATCCATTCTCCAAAGCACTGGAGGGCAGGACAAAAAGTAAGAGCTGGAAGATTATCAAAGAGAGGCCCAACCTAGGATAAATTTCTTAATGGTGAGAACAACGAATTAGTGTAACAACTTGCCTCCAGACGTTCTGGGTGCTGCATCACTGGAGGCTTTTTAACGAAGAGATTAGACTGTCATCAGTCTGGAATGATATAGGGTCTCCTGCTTGAATGAGAGGCTGGACTTGAAGTCTTCCAAGGCAGGGGTGGGCTTCAAAAATTTTAGCAAAGTGTTCTCTGCCCCTTGCTGGGTGGGCATGGCCATGGTGGGCATAGCCTTGTCGGCCTCCTGCACCATGGTGGGGGGTATAATAAAAATAAAAATAAAAGAAACAATAAGACAAGGATGATAGGTATGTTAGTGCGCTTATGCATGCCCCCTACAGACCTCTTAGGA
The DNA here is from genome assembly GCF_900518735.1 of Pseudonaja textilis. The sequence goes on from NW_020770446.1 coordinate 8,670, forward strand.
AATATCATAATTCCTGCTTATGATACCTTACAACTAACAATTTATAGCTTCAGAAAAAAATTGACCAGAGTTCCTGGGTATTAATCCACTCAGCTAATTACCTGCAAATATGTGGGAGGGCGCTCATTACCAGAATTAATTTAGCAGTCATTTGAGGCCTGAACATACACACACACACACATCCTCACCAACTCTTCCCTAACATCCAGATCAAGCTTATTTTAAATCTTGCCAGCATAGTTTTCATTGGCCTGAAGCAATACTGTTAAAAGGAGATAAATTAAGAATACATGCAGAGAGAGAGAGAGAGGGAGAGAGGGAGGGAGAGAGAGAGAGAGAGAGATGGGAGGGAGGGAGGAGAGGGAGGAGAGGGAGTGAGAGATGGGATGGAGGAGAGAGAGAGAAAGAGAGAGAGAGAGAAGGGAGGGAGGGAGAAGAGGGAGGAGAGGGAGAGAGAGAGAGAGAGATGGAGGGAGAGAAAAAATAGATCGCCTGTTAATCTAATACCTGTTTTGGGTTTGTGTTGCTGCAGTTCCTAGCTATGGAAAATATTATTCCAAGCATATCTGAAGGTTGGGACACTTAGAGGGAGGGAGAGAGAGAGACAGTGACAGAGAGAGACAGAAAAATATATGAAGTCATTACTTTCATTAGATCACTTACTAATCTAATACTTGTTTTGGATTTGTGTTGCTGCAGTTCCTAGCTATGGAAAATATTATTCCAACCATATCTGAGAGAAAGAGAAAGGGGGGACGGGAGAGGGAGAGAGAGACAGAGACAGAGACAGACAGAGATAGAGGGACAGAGAGAGGGGGGGAGAGAGGGGGGCTGTTTGAGTTGCTGAATTTTTAGCCCTTCCTACTGAAAAAGACAATAAATATATATCCACTTTATTCCCTATATATTGGCAATTAATGACCTACTGTCTTCTTTCAAAGGTTTCTCACTTGTATGTGTTATGCAGTCAGAGCAAAGAGCAAGGGAAAACACACACAGCGAATCCATCATGCTGTGAATATATATATGAAGTCTCATTCATCATCTTCAGGCTTGTGTCTTCGGCTCTGTGCTTCTCAGAGTAATGTGAGCTTGCAGCTGCTTTTTCGTTTTAACTGCTAGTGGGGTTGTGGCTTGATTGGGTGGGGGCTTGGCTGTGTTCTGATTGGCTGGGGGTGTGTTCTCATTGGTTGGGGGCTTGGCCGTGTTCTGATTGGCTGGAGGTGTGTTCTGTTCAGGTGGGGGCTTGGTTGTGCTCAGGTTAGTCTTAGTTGCTGGGGGATTTGAGCTGGTGAGCTGTGATCCTGCTGTTTGGCTTCACCCAGTTTCTATGTTTCTCCTAACTGAGACTCTCTGAATTTATATCTGTTTCAGGTATAGTCAGAGTCCAGCATGAGCCAAAGATGAGACAAAGCAGAATGACTTATTCCACTAAAAGCACTTTCAATGGTTTCCCTTCACAAGGTATAAAGCAAGTGCATTAATTGAGGTTCAAGGAGATGAAATGAAAGAAAGAGAAGTTAATGGATCATTTTGTATTTGCTTTATATACTGTTTCCTAGCTATGTGGATGTCTGGATAAAAATACAGGAATGTTTTATTGTTGCTTTCTTTCATGCAGTATGAACTGATGGCTTTGTCATTGTCACTGAACATAGAGTGGCAGAAGCGTGGGTTAGAGTTAAAAGAGAGATTAGCTTAGAATCCCTATATAGGTACAAATGAACTAAGTCAAACCCTCCTTGAATTCTGTGAACCCTTATCTAACCCTTATCTACTCTTAACCCTTATCCAACCCTTATCTAACAGTTAGCAGGTGCTAACTGTTAGTTGACAAAATTCCTGTGCATTGGCTGTTTAGCAATAAATCATTTTAATTAGATTTTGTGAACCTAGTCTTTTGAGCATGACATGGAAGTGGTCATCTGCCTCCAGAACCTTGCTGCCTAATAGAAGTGCCTGCATGCTGCATCTGGACAACTAGGATGACTGTTATGTTGTGGGTGACCCTGATGAGAATATACACTTTTGGCATACACTCAGCAGTGATGACAAACCAAATCAACCAGACCCACCCAGTCTCATCTCAGAGGAAAAGTGAAGATGGGCACAGAAAATGAGCCAGGTGGAGCTGCCATGTAGTCAGTGCAGGGATCTCCAAGCTTGGCAAGTTTAAGGCTTTGGATTTCAATGCCCAGAATTCCTCAGCCCACTTACACAGCAATAGCACTTAGACTTATATATCACTTCACAGTACCTTTTCTCTAAGCAGTTTACAGAGTCAGCCTCTTGCCCCCAACAATCTGGGTCCTCACTTTACTGACCTCGGAAGGATGAAAGGCTGAGTCAACCTTGAGACGGCTAGGATTGAACTGCCCAATTGCAGTCAGCCGGCAGTCAGCAGAAGTTGCCTGCAGTACTGTCTTCTAACCACTGTGCCACTGTGGCTGTACATCCTTTCTCTTCAGCCCTTTCTCCTCTCTTTCATCCCATGTTAACTTTTATACGAATGCAAAGAAAAATTGATCACCTGGTAACAGGCCCAAACCATGATAAAGGGCTACCAATTACCATTTGTAAAAAAAAAAAAAAAAACTTTGTGAAACAAGGATTTCCCACCATTAAAGCTTCATGTTAAACAAGATGAGTTAAGTTGGCGGAATTTCCTCTGAATCAATCCAGTTAAGAGGAAGGAAAAGAGCTATTTGGTTTCTAATATTCCCTAGCGATAGATTTTTGCTTAGAGTAAATTCTCCACTAAGACAAAATCTTCAGGGACTTTCCAACTTATCTAATGACTAAAAACTGCACAGTTTCAAGATTTCAGGTGCTGAAATGTTTTTAGGAGGAATCTGCATTTCAGAAACGGCCAAGATGCTTTCATCTCCTGCATATACTTGCAGTGCTGTGAAGTTGCCCTCCAATTAATACAACGGAATACTTATTAAAACCAGTGGAAAATATGCAAGTTTTTTTTTAATATCCCAAATTCAAAGTGCCCCATACATATTAAAAAGTGCTATCAGTCAACCGTAAAGGCAGACATTTTTATACCTATTTATTCAGAAGTAAGCCCCTTTGAATTCAGAGGCACTTCCTTCTGAGTAGACGCAAGTAATCTTCAACCTAATCTGAAGCTGAAGGAAATATTCCTGATGCACATTTTTTTTCTTTAAAAATGTGTGGTTTTAATTGCATCGGGGTTTTTTTTTTTTCTTCTTTATCACCTTTTATTTTTGGCAAAGAGCCCTGAGAGATAAAAAGAACAAAAGGAAGGAAGGAAAAAAGAAGGGGATATTTTATTCTCGGGATTCATCTAAGTTGATTTATGTTTGGGCTCACTTATAAAGTGATTTTTTAAAAAAAAAAACTGTAATGTTAAATGGAGTTTTAAAAAAATATGAGCCAACCTATCTGTAACAATGGCTGCAATCTATTTGGCTTTGTTGGATTTATATAGTCAACCGATTTCATAGCTGGAGATAGATCACCACTCTAAATTACCAGCAGCAACAAAAAAATCTGCTCTCTACATTTCCAACAGTAATCAAGATTTGAAAAGTCTCTTTTGCTTCATCCTTCAGATTCATGGATTGCAACACATCTTAGAAATAACAGCAGCGTGCAATTCCGGGCAAATTGTAACCTTCTGATCTGAACAACATACTCAAGGGATACTGATAGAAATTAGACACGCTTTAATATAATACACCCATCTCTATCTCTGCCTTTCCTTCTGTCGCGCTATCATAGTGGCTAGGTTTATAGAATGTATTAAACCATCATGTGACCTGCAATGGGCTAATCGCTGTATTTTCTTTCTCTGGTTCAGACTGTCATCTTCAATGTTTTATTTTCTATTTTTATGGTATGATGCAGCTTTTGTTTTTGTGGCTTATGTGGTTTTTTTTTTAAAAAAAGAAAATATACTGTAAGGTTTTGACATTGCATCACTGGTGTTTTAATTGTATTATTGTAAGTCACTGAGAATCTTTTGGGGGGCGGGGCGGATTGTAACAGGATAAAATATATATTTAATAAGGAAATAAATTATGTGAATTTGGCCAGTGGGAGCTGATTAAGGTTCTTTAATCTCATTATAGTCTAGTTGCAGAAACAAATACCCATGTAGCACTATGCTCAGAAAAAATGTATCCAAAACAGCCAAAAATATATACCTTAAAAACATCAATATAGACTATACAGTTTTTAACTCTCAGATTAATTTTGCTAATTCCTAGAATGGACCTCCTACCATGTCAACTGACACATGTAAGAGTCTCCAAAGCAATGAAATAAGTCAGTTGTGTTGATATTTCTTCTAGACATCTACACAACTGATTTTTTGGCCAACAGATTTGGAAGACTTTAGACTGGATAAACCCATTATCCATTCATTTCAAAAGCAGAAACTCAAAGCCTTCCAGATAGATTCAACCGTTTTCTCCTTCAGCTTCAGGTAGCCCAGAAAAGATACCAATAGAAGATACTATGAGTAGCTCAGGGTTAAAATGAAAAGCGCTCCCTGAGCTTGGTTGTTTTCTTACAGACATTTCATTATCCTGCTTGGTAACATCATCAAGGCTAATGAAACTAACAAACAACCAAGTTCAGAGAGCACCAATGACCCCACAGTAAAAGGATTGTGGAAGTTGCAGAGCATTTAGGTGCTCCATACCTGTTGTTTTCTCTTGCTAATTATCTCAGAATGTCCCAAACTTTAATAATCCTATGAAAGCTAGCTGGATCTTCTAATGTATGTCACATTCCACTGAGTTTTGAAATAAAAGAAAGGGAGAGCAAGAAATTGCACATCTGATCTTTTATTTTTCTTTTCTCTGGCAAAAAAACCCCAAAAAATCTTCCCTTTTTCTGTCATGGAAACCAGAGAGAAAATGATTTCCTTTTCTTCATAACCCCCCTCCACATTTTTGCATTATCTTTTCAGGGTAAGATATCTGCAACAGAATCATAATGACCAACTGGGAAATGCATCGGTTATATTGTCCTGGGAGGTTACATTTCTGACATATTATTGTTACAAGAAAAGAAGACTATTATTACCCTCAAGAGAACATTTTGTCTACATTGCATAGAATCTGGACATCACAGACTGACTTCTCAGCGGGACAGCTATGATGTGTATATATTGATAAGCGCATGTGTGATTATAGATCGCACATACATTCACACGCTTCCAAAAGACATCTAACTATTAACCATCTTGCGGGAAATTAGCTTGTCTTACTCCTGAAATAAATAAAATGGGAGATGAAGACAATGAGCCCCTTTTCTGTAGTCTTCAAAAGAAAGGAAGTGATGGATGCTTTGGAAAAAAAAAATGGGAAGAATTGTAGCTAACCAATTCAAACCAGTTAGGGTGTTTCAGCTATTACATCACAACCCATTAAGATAACATGCACAATTTATTGTTATTAAATTTCTAATCATTACTGCTTTTTAATTTTACATTAACATTGATATTAATTAATATTTACAGACCCCTCACATCCTGGACATAAACTGTTTCAACTCCTTCCCTCAAAACGATGCTATAGAGCCCTGCACACCAGAACAACTAGACACAAGGACAGTTTTTTCCCAAACGCTATCATTCTGCTAAACAAATAATTCCCTCAACACTGTCCAACTATTTACTAAGCCTGCATTACTATTAATCCTCCCATCCTTCCTTTCACCCATCTCCTCCCACTTATGACTGCATGACTGTAACTTTGTTGTTTGTATCCTAATGATTTTTATTTACTGTTTCCTCATATGATTTGATCACTTATTGTACCCTATGACTATTATTAAGTGTTGTTCCTTATGATTCTTGACTATTGATGAATGTATCTTTTCTTTTATGTATACTGAGAACACATGCACCAAGACAAATTCCTTGTGTGTCCAATCATATTTGGCCAATAAAGAATTCTATTCTATGTGTACATGGTCAGGTAAGATCCAAAAGTGGGTAAATTCCTGTTTCTTGAGGCATTATATACCTGATTGAAAAAGAGAAGATGGGTTAGGTAGAAAATAATGTCTGCAGAGTATTAAAATGTTCACCAGCTGTCAGGCACAAAAGTTCAGGTCCACATGTGAAAGTCCAATTAAATTGATTTATTGTTACTCATGCCTATGCACAATAATTTTCTCAACTAACCATTAGCACCTGCATAGTGTTATGAAAGTTTAAAAGAAATTGAAGAGGGGTTGGACTTAGTTCACTTGTGGTGATGCAGGGATGATAGGCTATTCCCTCTTTTGACTCTGCCACTCCTCATGCACCAACCAAACAGCAACTAGTTCTATTAAAATCCCAGATTTCCTGATTAAATAAGGAATCCAAACCAGAGGAAACTGAAGTGCAAAGGAATGGGTCAACATATAAGCAGAATATATTTATAGATGACAAAAGGTAGGCTCAGTGGAATATCTGCAAGACTTCGTAGGTGCCTGGACAAATATTACAATATTTGAAAAAAAGTTAATAGAAAGTAGCTATTTCTTGAAATAGCATGAACTTTGATGTAATTCTGTCTGCTGAAGGAATTATTTTGTTCCTAACTGCTTGCTATTGAACCTTGTCCAGATTGATTGTCAGATGGTTTGACACACAATCACTGTCAACTATTGGCTGTAACCTTAGCACAATCAATAACAAATCCAATTTTCCTTAAATGATTAAGAAGACCTTTATCAAGGAAGATTAATAAGGATAACGCCTTCACAAAACATAAGACTGAACTTAAAAAAGAATTGGTATCAATAGTATATACCTATTTGTACTGCAACAGTTTCCATGGATGTTTCAGTTTAGGGGAAGTTGAGATGAGCAATCACACACACAGAGAGAGACACAAACGTAAAGGAAGTGTTGCATGTTCATAATTACTGGCATTCTGACTTTCTTAGGTTGCAAGAATTCCGATAATTAGGGTTCTAGATCCTTCAAGTCTCATTTATAGCTGTTTATAACTTCATGTCATTTAGTTTACTTCTTTGATTACCATATTAATATTCCACATTTCCAGCTTTCGCAGCAGAGCATAGGACAGACAAAAATCCAATTAACAGAGCAGAAAACAAACAGTAAAAACAAGCAAATCAATAAAAGATCTAAAACTGCAGATTAAAGCAAATAAAGTCAGCAGGGATCTACAAATCACTCAAATGTCTCAGCAGAACATTTCTGTAATGGAACTAATTATGAAGCGGCCATACGTCTGTGTTTTTGTATGGAAAGCTACTGTTCCTTGCCCTGGAAGCTCTGCAGAAGGAAGAAGCACAGATAAATAATGAAATCCAACCACTTCTTTTTTTTGTGTTACACCCACAGACACATGCCACCCTCCTGGGAAAGCAAGACAGGCGACCTTGTAGAGCTGAGAACAGGTGCAAGCAGGGTCAGAGTTCAGAAGATGGGAAGATGTTGACTATGGGTTATCACAGGCCCTTGATGGGAAAATTTTAGACATAGAAGATAGCCCTTGGATGAACACTTCTATACATACAATGATGGAAGGGTTCTATATCCCATGTGAGCACACACACACACACACACACACACACACTGTAGTTGGATTTTCTGGGCATAGGAGTTTCCTGGTTACTAACACTGCGTGTTTAATATAGTGCATGATGTCCCTTCAGAGGCATTTACTGTTTTGCTTATTCCTCTCCTGGATTGTCTAGGAGGTCTAGTGGAAGGATGCTCCATAGATTGATTCCTCCTCCTCCTCTTCCTCCTCCTCCTCCTTTTGTCTAGATCAAACTTTAAACTGCCAAATGAAGCCACCTTCTTGGATTTATCAATGGCCAAAAATACATCATTATCAATACATGTTTCTGGTAGTAACTAACATACCAGCAGATCGCCCGAGCTCTCTGTGTTTCCACATTCACACAGCATCTTGTTATCCACTAAGAACCTCCACTTGAGCACTTAGGTTTTACACTTAGGCCCTCCAACTCTCAACCTATTCAGGGTCCTCCAAGTAGTATAAAGAGGGCTAGATCCTTTAGCCATATCCTCCTTTAACGTTGTTCCTTGCTCAATGTGGCCTCCTCCCTCCATCTTTTAATTCGATTTTGTTCTTGTGTACTTTCAAGAATGCTTGTTCTTACCCATAAAGCTGTTCCTGGATCTGAGTCAATGGACTTGGGACATATGTCCATTCAGAGGATGTCAAGGCTCTTTCTCTTGCTTAGTTCTCTCAACACCTGCTGCTACTTCTCTCCTGATCTTAGGTGGAGCAATTCTGTGATATATATTTTCTCATAAATTCAGGCTACAAACCACAGAGTCCTTCCATTACCATCCACAGGGTGACAAAGAGGATAGCTTCACCCTGCCTTCCTGGCACAGTTCATCATTTCAGAATTATGTTTTCTCTGTCCCCGTCTGTGTGCCAGCTCCACAATGCCACAGTGCCAGCCTGGCACAATCTTTCTGCAATGATTGAAGCCCTGTTTAAAAGTTCAAAACTCGCCCTGATTCGAATCAGATTGTTTTTCCCCTGGAAATTGCAAAGCGCAAAGCACAATCAAATCACACCCTCTCTGAATGCCAGTTTTCCAAGGTTCATCTGCACAGGCTTCGTGCATTACTCCGCACATAAATAGGAGAAACAAGGACATAACAAAGTGGATGTTTAAAGGCAGCAGTCATGAAGGAATGGTAGATTCTGAATTACTGACCCTCTTCAGAGAGCTGCCTAGTTAGATGATAATGCAATGAAAATAAACAGCGTTGAATTTCAAAGTCCACTTTGCAGCATTGGGGTTTCTCCCAGAAAGATGAAATCCTAAAATTTCTGGGTCAAAGGCTTCTCTTTCAATACAGTTAGCTGGCAGAAGGGAAAGAGCATTTGAAAACTAAATGTAACCAATTTGTGCCCCCTGTGCACTTCAGTTCCTAACCTATTTTATTAACAAAGTCTCATATGAGTTAAGCTTGACAATTGGACATATCTATGTAATTTCCTAGGCCACAATGTGGACGTAGCCTGTCGCTGTTTTTATTTATTATTCAACTTCTCTCTTATTCTCTGGAGGGTTCCCCTCCAAGAATTAATACCACCTAAGCATCCAAGGCTACCCATGGTTGGTTAAGTGCCACCATCTGCTAAGACTTATCTTCTTTTCTGGGGACCAATTTCTTCATTTGATTTATTTTGGTTACAGGAGAAAGTAGATCTTTTTTAGGCATTGGAGAAACAAATCTTTAAATGTGTGTGTGTGTGTGTGTGTGTGTGTGTGTGTGCATGAGAGAGCGGGGGGAGAGAGGGAGAGAGAGAATGAGAGTGACAGAGTGGGGAGGGAGAGGGAGAGAGGAGAAAGGGAGGGGGAGGAGGAAGAGAGGGAAAAAGGGAGAGGGAGAGGAAGGAGAGGGAAAGAGGGAGAGGGAGAGGGAGAGAGTGGGGGAGAGGAGAGAGTTATTTATGAATTACTCACATTTATATGGTCACCTACCTCACAAAAAGCAGTGTCCACCCCATCAGCAATATATATATTGAAAGTAAAAATGTCAACCACAATGGCACAATCTAAGAATATATCCCATTGTCTGAAACCTCCAGTCTTATTGACATGGGTTGGTCTTGAATGACTTCCAGAAACCTAACAGGGATGGAGCTAACCTGATTTTTTTTTTTAGAAAGTGAGAATGTTCTAAAAGATGGATGTCATATCAGAGAAGACCCTCTATGTTACCCACAACAGACCTCAGAACAGAATAACATGGAAGAGGTCTTCTAATCCAACTCCCTGTTCAAGGAGAAGACTCTATTTCATTCTAGACAAATGTCTGCCCAGTCTCTTCTTGAAAACCCCCCATGCATGGGTGGGATTCTACCAGTTTGCACCTATTTGTTAGAGCTGGTTGTTAACATTCTAAGCAGTTCAGAGAACCGGTTGTTAGAAGAAATTACTGGCCTAATCCTGTAAGGAAGGCAGGAAGGAAACATTCTGGTGTTGCTTACAGAAACTGCCTCTCCGTTAACCCTTATTACATTCTTGGCAGGACTAGACTTCCTGTCTCAGGAACGTCACTGGAGGTTTTTTTCCCTCCTTTGCTGGTACTTTGCTTGTGTACAGTGACCATTCAAAGTTACAATGGCACTGAAAAAAAGTGACTTATGACCATTTTTCACACTTACGACTGTTGCAGCATCCCCACAGTCTTGAGAGTCCAGGTGAGGAGATGTGTGCCTCGATGTGAGTGATATTGAGTTTGCCACACCCAGCCAATAACATGACCACCAAGCCACATCCACCAAGTCACATGACCACCAACCCACGCCCACCAACTAAGCCAGGCCCACAGAACCAGTTATTTAAAAAATTGAATCCCACCCCTGCTCCCATGATAGAGCTACCCACAATTTCTGAAGGCAAGCCGTTCCACTGATTAATTGTAACCAGGAAATTCTTGCAAGATCTAATCGGATGGGCTGATGCAATATTTACTTATGAAATACTCAACAGCTTCTAAATGCATCCTTACATTGCAGCAGTTGATTTCTGGAATATTTGCTCACTTTAATTAACAGGTATGGTGGAGGGCACTCAAGCTTTTGTCTTAATATCTGAAATTACAGAAGAATTTTCAGAGCAATCTCCAAACATCGGATGGAGCCCAAGGTATTGTGCTGATGGGAAATGCGATCGTCATTGGATTTTTCAGGAGAAAAACGAGAACATAAAGGGCTATAAAATGAAACTGCTTTAATAGGGGGACATGATGGTGAATCAACCATCCTGATTGTTTCGTGGATTTGGCCAGAGAATATCTCTTTTCCCTGCATTGCAGAACTGACGAACACAAAGACATGAAATGTCAGTGTAACCATAGTAACCTTACTCCTAAAATTCTGAATTGATACTCTCCTTCTCTCCTTCTGTTATGGCAAGAGGAAGAAAAACATTCACAGGTAAAGTATCTGGACCACTTCCTGCCTGCAGCAATTGTCCAGAAAGGTGACATGTTCCTTAAATCCCCCCAAAAAGGCTACTTAGCAGAATAACAGAATAGTAATAGCAATTAGACTTATATACCACTTCACAGTGCTTTACAGTCCTCTCTAAGCAGTTTACAAAGTCAGCCTCTTCCCCTCAACAATCTGGGTCCTCATTTTACCCACCTCAAAAGGGCAGAAGGCTGAGTCAACCTTGAGCCAATGAGAATTGAACTGCTGAATTGCAGGCAGCTGGCAGTCAGCAGAAGTAGCCTGTAGTACTGCGCTCTGACCACTGCACCACCGTGGCTCTTATTGAATAGAGGTCTATAAAGTATCCTCAATCTGTTAGGAGTGAGCTATCTATAAAAAAACACAAGTGAGTAACTAAAATGGAAGTTGATATTAGTTAGAAATAAAATTGAGATATTTGCAATGTCACGCTACAGATGTAAACCTTGTTACAGGTAGTCCTCAACTGATAATCCATAGTTTAATGACCGTACAAAATTGGGAACAAGAACCCTGACTTATAACTGGTTTTTGCACCATTGCAGCCTCCATAGAGTCACATGATCAAAAATTGAGTTCTTGCAAACTGGCATGCATTTATGACTGCTGGAACTTCCCAGGATGACAAGATTGATCATCTACCTCAAAGTCTTCCGTTAAAATATCAAATGAGGCCAACTCAGTTGGCTGGCTGGTTTCTCAGGTGCAAAATGGCTCTTGGGTCTCCCTGGTCTTTTAGAAGTCAGATCAAGTTGTCCCCAGAAGCCCTAATTTGTTATTTCAAGGGAAGCGTTCTTTCAATCTGTTATAGAGAGCAACACCTTCCACCATTGTCAAGACTGCCTACCAGAGGTGGTATTCGACCAGTTCTGACAGGTTCTGGAGAACAGGTAATGGAAAATATGAGTAGTTTGGAGAACCGGAAAATACCACTTCTGACTGGCCCCACTCCCATCTATTTTCTGCCTCCTGAGTCCCAGCTAATAGGCTGGGTCTTCTTTTGTTGACTTGCAAAGGAGAACGGCTGGAAAGCAGGTTAGTGGGGTGGGGAAGGAACGGGGATTTTACAATAACCTTCCCCCAAGAGAGGGAAGGGAATGGGGATTTTGCAGTATCCTTTCCCTGTCATGCCCACCAAGCCACGCCCACCAAGCCACACCATGCCCACCAAGCCACGCCCACAGAACCGGTAGTAAAAACAATCGAATGCCACCACTGCTGCCTATCAACTAGAAATCAATGGCCGGTGACCTCACAGGCATTCAAAACAGAGATAGCGAGATACCATCAACAAAGATATACGAATCATGGGCCTGTGCCCTGGAGACACAGCTGACTGTGGAAAGTGATGTTCAATGATCCGAAAGCGGCCCCCGCACCTGCCGGAATATGCTAGGAAGAAGAAGAAGATCCTTTCAATCTGTTATTAGGGCATGAATGGTCATCCAATCGATGAGCTTCTTTCAAACCCTTGCATATCTTGCCTTGAGTGGCCAAACGCAAAGGGGATCAACCCAAATTAACTATGCTGATCAATCTTCTCATGATTGAGGCGCCTAATTATTTTGTCTACCAAAATGCTGTGCTTTGAAGAAATAAGTCACAGTTCTGAAATGTATTAAAATCAGGGGGGAAAGAACATGAAAGTGATTTGGCTTATTTATATACACTTGCACTCACAGACCTATTAGAATTCTGTTAGAGGGAAAAGGAGGAGGAGGGAAAATACCTTTATTTTTCCCTAAAGTTACAAAATAATCAAGAAGCTTTGTAAGATTTTTCTCTTGAGTCTGGATGTTACGTTAAATAAAATAAATTTTAAAAGTACGATATACATGTATCTCACCCTTCTTATGCTGGTCTACAATAAAGATTTGCTTTCGATTAGGTATAGATTGAAGTCGATAGGACTTCGACAGGCTTTCAAGATTCTATCACAATATCCTAAACCACATTAAAAGACTTTCCAAAGTCCTAGGGACCCCCATTTCCTCATCTTGTCTACCTCAAAGGGCTGACAACGATTGAGATTCATATCTTACCCAGAATTCCCACAACATACAACTCCCAATCTTTTTTTAAAAAAAAAACCCCTTTGCTCATTTATTATTTGCATGGTAGATTTATGTTGTTGTTTTAGTGTGTTTGGGGGGAAAAGAGAAACGAGACTTAGTTTCAAGGTCTTATTCTGTACCCTACACCCTGTAGCATGCCTGTATCCTTCACTTTTGAAATGAATTCTACTTTATATAAATCTAAAAGAAGACCATCCATTCTTCGGAGACATTCCTTTTCAAAGCTGCTTGTTTCTCTCATTTTCATCTTCAACCAGCGAGGAAGCGGTGGATGTGCATGTAAGAAAACCTTTCCCAATCTCATATCTCTTAACATTTGGCAGCCTGCATTTGTTACAGGATGCAGAAAAAGAAGTACCCATTGATTTTCCTTTGATGTAAAGGAAGCGGGGCACTCTCGCTGGTTTAATAGTCTTATTTATTATTAGCCCACTGCTATTCTGTCTGCCATTCTCACTGCTCGCCTTGCTTCTATGCTAATAAATATCCAGCGTGCCCCGAACATTGACAATTTCAGCCTTTAAACAAGGCCCATTTGTAGGTTTAGCTCACAGGATGCAGGCAGGATGAAGGATGATGGCCGAAGACTAGCCACATGAGGAGGTCCCCATCTCTTCCTCCCAGGTTTTATTTTTTTCCTCCTCGAAGGTATCAATTTCCTTTCCTCACAAGTGTAATCACAAACATCAGGCGAAGATTTGTTGAAAGCTGCTGTGGAGAGTTAACTCTGTCTTGTAGGCCAGCTCTTATTTTGGCTCTTTCCTCGCCTATTCTTTGATTTGCCTGCTTTTATCCCAAACGCGCCACTCCCAGAGGGATCTCAGGTGAATAAGCCACAGGTGATAAGAGATTAGATGGGAGGGAGAGGGGAAAGAAAAGCTTTAGAAAGCCAAAAGAATAAGGAACAGTCAAACGCAAGAGGAGATTTCAGGTGGTTTACTTAGTTTTACTTTCTCTGATCTCCTCTAACATATTCTTATACGATCAAATGTCTCAAGCAAATGTTTTGGTTTAATTATTTATGTATTTATTTATTTTGTCAAGCATGTATTAATTAGGTAACAGATATAAGTATAAACATGATTGTGAATAATATGAAATGGATACGAATAAAAGGGAACATTAGGGCAGAGATGATGTGTACTGTTTTATCAGGTGTCGGCGGATACCAGAAACACTGGAATTTAACTGGAGTAAACATTGGAAAGGAATTTCATGCCAACCATCTGTGGAGTGGCCATGCGATGATCTGCATTGCAATGCTTGGAAATCAACTGAAGGCGCACACGTCTCTCGAATTAGGCTAATAGGTTTCTATGTAGCATATAAGAGGTTCTAATGAAACACCGCCTATTATTAATTGCTGCCTAAGGCTACTAAGCTATTATACAAGCAGCTAAAAGTTTTCTATTCCCTGTTGCATGATGCATTTGTTTACTAAAATTCTGAGTATCGGCATGGCTCTCCTTTCCTTTTTCTTTTTTCTTCTTCTTCTTCTTCTTCTTCTTCTTCTTCTTCTTCTTCTTCTT
>NW_020770447.1:0-23249 GCF_900518735.1 Pseudonaja textilis
ATAAGAATAAATTTCAAATATGCAAAGATTAGGATTGTATCCCCCCCCATACCTACAGAAGTTAATAATTTCTGTGTCACTCCAAAGGCATACAATTCAGCATGTTTCTTTTAATAATATAAGGAAGAAGAAACCATAAGAGCACAGATACATGAGCATGTTAGTCTCTGCAAGGCCCAACATTTATATCATGGTTGCATTATTTATAAAATGGAAAACTGGATAAAGAATAAACATTAATGTCATGGTCTCTAGTAATATGAGGAAATAATTAAATCACTTGACTTCAACTTGATGAATCTGAGATCAGAGTCAAACAGATTGCAAGTACATCCTAAAACAATTTTTGAAAACAATGGGGAAGCCTATTTGGGAATAAATCTAAGCTAATATGAAATATGCAACTATGGCATTTAATTTTTTTTAAAAGGCATGGGTGAATCTGTTCCCCCACCCCAAAAAAATATTATTATTAACTGTGCTCCTGCGACTACTGTGGATATGTTTTAGCAACCTATAGAAGACCACAGGTTCCCTGTTGCTTTTTTAAAATCCAGTTTGCGTGTACACACAAACACACACACACACACACAGTTTGTTTCTTAATTTCTGGATTTCCTGGAAATATGGCATGAAGCATGTGCAAAGTTCAATTTGCTTAATCAAAATAGCAATTACTGCAATTGTTTGCAGCATATCCTGCAATGCATGCATGCCCCCACAATTAGACATAAAATGTTAGATTAAAAAATAGGGACCTCACCAATTTTGTAAAACACTAGGTATAATAGGCGGAAAAATCAGAGGGATTATTTTTTTTAAAGTAGCCATTAATAAACAGAATTCTTCACCCTTGAAGAAGTTTTCCCCCAGGATTCTCTAGGCCAATAAAGAAATTATACAGAAAAAAAGTAAGCAAAATTGAACTGTAATATTGTATATGGATATGGTTTTAATTGCTATTTTACTCAGAGTAGCTTTTTTGTGAAATTGGAGGCTACATAGAAGGAAAGGAGGGAGGGAGGGAGGAAAGAAAGGAAGGAAGATGGTAGATAACTATATCACTAGATAGATAATAGCTAGATGACAGACAGATGATAGATAGATGGTGTGAGTAAAGAGATGGAGGGAGGGAGAAAGAGAGAGAGAGAGAAGGAGTGAGAGAAGTGGGATGCAAATGTGTTACTCAATAATGGGATGATGCTGGTTTAACAACTGGTTTGGTAAGCATGTGCTCTCTGAAAATGGAGCATTTAGAAGTTCAGCAGCTTACCTTCCAAGTCAGCAATGTTAAGTAGAACAGCGAGGGGCGGGTGAGCTGTGCCTCACGATTGAGATGAGCTACAAAACAGGAAATAAAGGACAGGATAGGGTGGGGATGAGTGGGCGTGGCCACCTGATCGTCGGAACAACGGGTTCACCTGAACTGGTCCGAACCACCAGCATCGCACCACTGGTATTACTCCAGAACTATCTGGAAACAGACAAGGGAAGATGGCTTTTCTTGGTGCAACGAAAATGGTGAAGGAGAAGCAACGTTGGCCTACAGTACCTCTAGGCTGAAATGGGCACATCTAATCTAAAACAACCTCCTAAGATTTGCTCGAATTGTTCTTTAGACTTCTATAATTTGATGGCAACATAAGCCTCTTGGGAAATACAGATGGCAAATGTCTTGAACTTAGACTCTCTCTCTGTGTGTGTATGTGTGTTTGTGTGTGTCCTATCGTAATAGCAATAAGAGATATAAATAATCTGCTAACAAATCAGGGTTAAAAAGATAGCTTTCTTCAGTGAGATGCCACCAAACGTTGGGAGCCCTGAAAGATGAAAATGCGCAAGAAAAGAAGTGAACCTCAAGCTGGTACCAGGCGAGGAAAATGCGCTCTGAAATTGTAGAAAAAGAGAGATGGTCTCATGTGCTTCCCATTAACAACTTCCCGCAGCACTACACATCTTAGGATCCTTTGCTTTTCAACAAAGATCTTTTTTTTTCTGGGGAGTTCTGCTTTTATTCCTCCCTTCCTCCCTCTAAAGTTTAGCTGGAAAAACAAAGCCTTTTCTTTCCGGTTTGAGAAAAAAATGCTTCCAAGACAGCAAGCGGTTCAGACCAACTAAAGAAGCACAGCTAAAGGAAAGGTTGGTCACCTGCTTTAGAAGCATTCACTGTGAATTCTTGTGAAATTAAAGAGTTGAGCAGGCTCCAGTGAAATCTCTTCTCCGGCTATAAGCCCAAGAAATTAAATGCAATAGAAGCAGCATGATACAATAGTTGTTCTCTCTCTCGCTCGCTCACTCACTGACTCAATAGACACTTCAAGGCTGAAAACATTGCAGCAAGCACTGAAATAAAATGGCCTAAAAAAATACTCAGGGACCAGTTTGTGGACCAGCCTCACAATTCACAATTAAACTCCCTTCCTTAGCACCTTGCAGAATTGGTTGAAATTGTCCTAAACTGTTTCCTTTTCCTCCCATGAATGTGTGTCAGAGATCGCACTCTTCTTGAAAGACACATTCACCAGCCAACAAAAGAACTATGTAACCTTTCCAGCACTGATGTTGTTGCCTAGTTCAGTAATAAAACATCTATAAGAAAACAGCAAAGCTCAGAGAACATCAAGAATTCCAGAGTTTAATCCTAACCTACAAATATTGTTTGTTTATTTATTTTATTTGTTTGTCAAACATATACAAGATAACAAGTAAGTATGAACACAAACATGAATAAACAAAGTAAATACAAATAAATGGGGACAGTAAGACAGGGATGGCAGCCACGCTGTGCGCTTATGCACGCCCCCCTTTAAGGACCTCTTAGGAATGGGGTGAGGTCCACGGTAGACAGTTTGAGGTTGAAGCTGTGAGGGTTTGAGGCTTTAACAACAGGCTTGGGTAGAACATTCCAGGTGTTGACCACTCTGTTGCTGACGTTATATTTTCTGCAATCGAGTTTGAAGCTGTTTACCTTGAGTTTGTACCAATTGTTTGCCTGTGTATTATTGTGGTTGAAGCTGAAGAAATCATTGACAGGCAAGATGTTGTATCGGAAAATTTTGTGTACTACGTTTAGATCGGATTGCAGATGGCACAGTTCCAGATTATCCAGGCCCTAAATTTTGAGCCTGGAGGCATAGGGAATTCTATTGTGAGTGGAGGAGTGGAGTACTTTTCTCGAGAAATACCTCTGAACCTGCTCAATCATGTTAATGGCCAAAGCACTGGAGGTTCCAAATAAGCTGCATTCAAGAATTGGTCTGGCAAAGGTTTTATATGCCCTAGTTAGCAATTCATTGTTACTGGAAAAGAAGCTTCGCAAAATTAGGTTAACAACTTTTAATGCTTTTTGGCAATGCTGTTACAGTGAGTTCTGAGGCTGAGATCATTTGAGATGAGTACTCCTAGGTGATTGTCTTCTATAGGTACTACATAAGTAAGATATGAGCCAGGTTCTGGAGTAAATCTTACTTAAAGTGACAAATTATACTGGTTCTCGAATGTTACCATAATCAAAAAGTTAAATCTGCCTGCTAATTTTTCTGCCATATTCCTTTGGTTTCCAACAATATTCTTTTTCATGCTGTATTGGATAAATGAATCAGTTCCTATGCAAATAAATAAGGAACATTGATCTGAAATCAGAATGCTGTGCAATATTGGACAGATGAGAATTATTTGGGACACCCAAAACAGGCTAAAGACAAAAATAAAGGGAAAAAAAGTCTTGAACAAAGGAACTTCAGAGCTAGAATCCAGAATAAAATTGGACCTGAATCCATTATTCAAGATTAAAGTGAAAAAATTAAATCAGTCTTTTTTGCTTCTCAAAGCTTTCTCGTTGGTTTGATGAACTTCCTTAAACTAATGCTCTCCATTTCAAGTGAGTAGAGATGCTACTTTAATTTATAAAAAACAGGCCCTCAACCACTGAATTACTTAGCTCCTCTTTTCCTAAAAAGATCATGTCAATATTGAACCACTTTGCTTCTTTCAAATCTTATCACTATTCAACTTGTATACAGAAGCCTGATGATGGCAGATGAGATTCTGCCGAAACGTTGCTACAACTTTAAAAGCACAACTACAATGACGTGGGAAAATACCCGAACAAAGCCGAATGCCATATATATATATAAGAATTGTTTGATTATGGATGAAACTCCACTATTTTATTAGTAATGTAGTTATAAAGAGACCAAAGGGACGAATGGAGAGAAAAGGAAAGGAAAAAAGAAAGAGGAAGGCATGAATGAATAAGGCTTATCGGATTATTATGGAAGTGAGCAATTCATTTGCCATAGCCAAGAAAGAAGTAACAGATCCAATTATAGATTTCCCTTTTATTTCATTTTTCCTACAATATCTACATTTTTGGGAGAACTCAAAGCAGACAATTTGTGTGCTTCCAACAGGGGACAAAATGGCATGCCAAAGGAACTGGGACACATTACTAATGTTTACCAACTCCATATTAGAGAGTGATTACCCTAATTATCTTTTAAAGCAGCCTTTGTGTATAGCTGTGAATTAGCACCAATTTTGTTCAGTGGTAACTCAACCTATTCACATAAAAAGCTTATAACTGTAAGAAAAGGATGGACATCGTGCCTGCCGGATCGGATTGAGTATTCAAGTAGGTCATCCTTCTATACAGGGGCCAACCAGATGAATTCAAGTAGTTCACAATCATAGACAGGAGCAGAATGGAAATCTTAAATAGATGCTTTTAGCAGCTGGCAGCCGAGATGCGTTATTTTTTGATTCTGGAAGCAGAACAAATCCACCAAGAGGACTACTTGCTGTGTGGTGTCTTCTTTATGAATTTAACTCCTTCTGCTTTCAGAGCAATCTAAAGTCACTTCCTTGACTTCCTCAGGCCTGGGTTCCATAATTTGTCCATGTTCACCATAATGAGGACTTCAGGCAAAAACTGCACTGATGGATGCATCAAGATAAATAGCTTCCGACTCATATTTTTTGCAAAATAAAAAAATCCTGTCTTTAAAAGAAAGAAAGAAAGAAAAAAAGAAAGAAAGAAGGAAGGAAGGAAGGAAGGAAGGAAGGAAGGAAGGAAGGAAAGAAAGAAAGAAAGAAAGAAAGAAAGAAAGAAAGAAAGAAAGAAAGAAAGAAAGAAAGAAAGAAAGAAAGAAAGAGAAATAAGAGAATGGAAGAGCAGTGGAAATGAACACTGTAGGGAATGAAAAGAAATGAACAGCTACCGAACTTGCCAGAAAGAGACTTCAAATGCACATATGATTTTGGCCTTTAAAAGACAAGTGCTGACAATAAAACCTGATGATGGCTCTCTTGAGAAAGAAAGAAAGAAAGAAAGAAATGCCTTTTTTTGTAGATTTCAAAACTACAAAAGATATACTGTATTAGAAAAGCCAAAAGCTGTAATACTTGGAAACCCAGAAAGCCAGTAAGAGTTTTCAAACAGATGGAAGAATAGCCATTTCTATTGCTGATTAAATGGGCAAAGATATACATAAATCTATGTAGGGAACATTATCTTGGGGTAGCAAAAGGAAAAGTCAAGGGTCACACTTTCCCAGAAGTTCAGAGGAACGACTTTATATTTTAAATGCCCTGAAGTATTATTTTTGTGATTTGAAATCAGGGAAATATGATAAACAATACATGCTTATCATTTGGTAATATGAACTACTGCATTTGCAGTAAAGATTTAACAAGATAATATTGCATTTCATGAACAGTAAGGTGTTTTATAAGTGAGGATTAATTTACTAAGATGCCGTGGATATCATTAGGAAAGTTGATACATTTCACACCAATAGTTATGCTGACACCCAGGAATGATAAAATCTATTGTAAGGATAATTCTTGACTTATTCACAGAAAGAAATTGTTAAGACCAATGAAGAGAATACATATAAAGCAATAAAGCATTTGTCATTTTTATCTTCCTCATTTAAAAAAAAACAATAACAGTTTTTATTGATGTATTTGTGTCATTCAACTCTTGTAACAAGGTCAACTCTTTGTTTTTGTTTTTGTTTCAATTGGTATTATTTTAATATGTTGCAAATTGGCCTGGGAAGTTCAGAGAATTAAAAAAAAAGTGCTGAATAAATAATAGTCAATCAGGACTGTGGAAATGGAGGGTAGCAGGTTTTGCTGGTGCTTTTTTTTTTTTAATAAATTTTATTGAATTTACAATTAAAAAAAAAACATAACGACATTACATATGCAACAGAGAGAGAAAAAGAAGAAAGAAAGAAGGGAAAGAGGAGAAAAAAAAAACACAAACAAACGCTCGGTCTTGCGACCGAAAAAGGAGAAAAAGAAGTATAAAAGAAAGAAAAAAAACAAAGAGACGGAAGAAAAAAGAAAATACGTTAAAACCAGACAGATATCCTTTTTGACAGTCTGCAAGATCCAATTCTCCTACCTTACTTTAAATATACACATCTTATCACTATTTATGCTTAAATTACCCATTATTCATTGAACAGTTTATCTCTGATATAACCAATTATACCACGCATTCCAATTATTATCAAATGCTGAAGACTCTTTATTTTTAAGAGCTATGGTTAAATTGTCCATTTCTGCACAGTCACATATTTTCTGAATGACCATTTGATCTGTAGGTAAATAGGATGATTTCCAGCACTGGGCAAATGCTAATCTGGCCGCAGTTAGAATATGAATTATTATATATTTCGTCTTTTTAGGAAAATGTTTATCAGAGATCCCTAGTAGGAAGAACTCTGGTTTGTATTCGATTTGTTCTTTGGTTATTTCCTCCAGCCATTTTCTAATTTTTTGCCAGTATTTCTGGGCTTCTTTACAGGTCCACCACATATGAAAGTAGGTTCCCTCTATGTTTTTACATTTCCAACATTTTGGACTAGAGTTTGGGTTCATTTTCGCTAACCTCGAAGGGGGTAAGTGCCATCTATATAACATTTTATACATATTTTCTTTGTATGCCATGGATTTCGTAATCTTAATGATTCTATTCCAGATCTTTTCCCATTCTGTTAATGTAATGCTTCTTCCAATATTCCTACTCCACATTATCATGTTCCCTTTCACTATCTCTTGCTCTAATTCTACCTCCAATAAATATTTATAAAATTTGGAGATATTCTTTTTATTTGATCCTAATAAGATTTTATCTAAGTGTTGTAATTTGCTATAGATTCCAAACTCTTTGATATCTTGTTTGTATCTGCTATGGATTTGTATATATAACCACTGATCAATTTTAAATCCCTGTTCCTGTAAGTCCTGTCGAGTTCTTAATTTTCCTAAAGGGTCTAATAGATCTTTATATTTAGTCATTTTTGTTATATCAAAATTGTTGGGATGAACCATTGCCTCCATTGTTGAAAGCCAAATCGGAATTTTTAAATAATGTTTTTTACATATTTTTTTCCAATTAGTTAATAATGAATCTCTAATAAGATGTCTATGAAAGTACGCCTGTTTAGTTTTCCCCACATCCCATAGAAATGCGTGCCATCCTCTCTGAAGGTCGTGCCCTTCCAAGACTAGAGTTCTTTTGTTCCGTAAATTGACCCAGTCTTTTAACCATAATAAGTTGGCTGCCCAATAATATAATTCCCAGTTTGGAAGCGCTAGCCCACCTCTACTTTTTGCATCTTGTAAGGTCTTAATACTGATTCTAACTTTTTTCCCTTGCCAAATAAATTTAAGAGTTACCTTATTTATATCATCAAAAAAAATTTTTGGTAATTTTATTGGGATTGTCTGGAATAAGTAAAGGAGTTTTGGTAAGATGTTCATTTTGATCGTGGCAATCCTGCCCAGTAGAGAAAGCTGCAACTTATTCCAAGATTCTAGATCTTTCTTAATTTGCTGTAACAGTTTATCATAATTATTCTCTTTGAGCGATTTACTATGTGGTGTTAACCATATGCCTAAATATTTGACCTTTTTTGTTGCCTGTATCCCCATGGTTTTTTCTAATTCTTTCCTCTGGTTCTCTGTTAGATTTTTAGTCAGTAG
Organism: Pseudonaja textilis; assembly: GCF_900518735.1. Next base: position 7,999 of record NW_020770447.1, read on the forward strand.
GGTAGCAGGTTTTGCTGGTGCTTTGCTTCTATTTGTTATGACCAACTTGGATTTTCCTTCAGAAGACCTTCTGAATGGAGCCTTCATAGGGGACTCCACAAAGGGAACTGAAGGCTAAAGCCATACAATGAACAGTTGTGGGAATATTAGATATGTCTTATCAGACAGAAAGAAGAACTAGTGATAGTCTTGAAAGCAGACTTCAAGGTCTGCTATAGAAAAGAGGGGGTTGATCCATTCTCCAAAGCACTGGAGGGCAGGACAAAAAGTAAGAGCTGGAAGATTATCAAAGAGAGGCCCAACCTAGGATAAATTTCTTAATGGTGAGAACAACGAATTAGTGTAACAACTTGCCTCCAGACGTTCTGGGTGCTGCATCACTGGAGGCTTTTTAACGAAGAGATTAGACTGTCATCAGTCTGGAATGATATAGGGTCTCCTGCTTGAATGAGAGGCTGGACTTGAAGTCTTCCAAGGCAGGGGTGGGCTTCAAAAATTTTAGCAAAGTGTTCTCTGCCCCTTGCTGGGTGGGCATGGCCATGGTGGGCATAGCCTTGTCGGCCTCCTGCACCATGGTGGGGGGTATAATAAAAATAAAAATAAAAGAAACAATAAGACAAGGATGATAGGTATGTTAGTGCGCTTATGCATGCCCCCTACAGACCTCTTAGGAAATATCATAATTCCTGCTTATGATACCTTACAACTAACAATTTATAGCTTCAGAAAAAAATTGACCAGAGTTCCTGGGTATTAATCCACTCAGCTAATTACCTGCAAATATGTGGGAGGGCGCTCATTACCAGAATTAATTTAGCAGTCATTTGAGGCCTGAACATACACACACACACACATCCTCACCAACTCTTCCCTAACATCCAGATCAAGCTTATTTTAAATCTTGCCAGCATAGTTTTCATTGGCCTGAAGCAATACTGTTAAAAGGAGATAAATTAAGAATACATGCAGAGAGAGAGAGAGAGGGAGAGAGGGAGGGAGAGAGAGAGAGAGAGAGATGGGAGGGAGGGAGGAGAGGGAGGAGAGGGAGTGAGAGATGGGATGGAGGAGAGAGAGAGAAAGAGAGAGAGAGAGAAGGGAGGGAGGGAGAAGAGGGAGGAGAGGGAGAGAGAGAGAGAGAGATGGAGGGAGAGAAAAAATAGATCGCCTGTTAATCTAATACCTGTTTTGGGTTTGTGTTGCTGCAGTTCCTAGCTATGGAAAATATTATTCCAAGCATATCTGAAGGTTGGGACACTTAGAGGGAGGGAGAGAGAGAGACAGTGACAGAGAGAGACAGAAAAATATATGAAGTCATTACTTTCATTAGATCACTTACTAATCTAATACTTGTTTTGGATTTGTGTTGCTGCAGTTCCTAGCTATGGAAAATATTATTCCAACCATATCTGAGAGAAAGAGAAAGGGGGGACGGGAGAGGGAGAGAGAGACAGAGACAGAGACAGACAGAGATAGAGGGACAGAGAGAGGGGGGGAGAGAGGGGGGCTGTTTGAGTTGCTGAATTTTTAGCCCTTCCTACTGAAAAAGACAATAAATATATATCCACTTTATTCCCTATATATTGGCAATTAATGACCTACTGTCTTCTTTCAAAGGTTTCTCACTTGTATGTGTTATGCAGTCAGAGCAAAGAGCAAGGGAAAACACACACAGCGAATCCATCATGCTGTGAATATATATATGAAGTCTCATTCATCATCTTCAGGCTTGTGTCTTCGGCTCTGTGCTTCTCAGAGTAATGTGAGCTTGCAGCTGCTTTTTCGTTTTAACTGCTAGTGGGGTTGTGGCTTGATTGGGTGGGGGCTTGGCTGTGTTCTGATTGGCTGGGGGTGTGTTCTCATTGGTTGGGGGCTTGGCCGTGTTCTGATTGGCTGGAGGTGTGTTCTGTTCAGGTGGGGGCTTGGTTGTGCTCAGGTTAGTCTTAGTTGCTGGGGGATTTGAGCTGGTGAGCTGTGATCCTGCTGTTTGGCTTCACCCAGTTTCTATGTTTCTCCTAACTGAGACTCTCTGAATTTATATCTGTTTCAGGTATAGTCAGAGTCCAGCATGAGCCAAAGATGAGACAAAGCAGAATGACTTATTCCACTAAAAGCACTTTCAATGGTTTCCCTTCACAAGGTATAAAGCAAGTGCATTAATTGAGGTTCAAGGAGATGAAATGAAAGAAAGAGAAGTTAATGGATCATTTTGTATTTGCTTTATATACTGTTTCCTAGCTATGTGGATGTCTGGATAAAAATACAGGAATGTTTTATTGTTGCTTTCTTTCATGCAGTATGAACTGATGGCTTTGTCATTGTCACTGAACATAGAGTGGCAGAAGCGTGGGTTAGAGTTAAAAGAGAGATTAGCTTAGAATCCCTATATAGGTACAAATGAACTAAGTCAAACCCTCCTTGAATTCTGTGAACCCTTATCTAACCCTTATCTACTCTTAACCCTTATCCAACCCTTATCTAACAGTTAGCAGGTGCTAACTGTTAGTTGACAAAATTCCTGTGCATTGGCTGTTTAGCAATAAATCATTTTAATTAGATTTTGTGAACCTAGTCTTTTGAGCATGACATGGAAGTGGTCATCTGCCTCCAGAACCTTGCTGCCTAATAGAAGTGCCTGCATGCTGCATCTGGACAACTAGGATGACTGTTATGTTGTGGGTGACCCTGATGAGAATATACACTTTTGGCATACACTCAGCAGTGATGACAAACCAAATCAACCAGACCCACCCAGTCTCATCTCAGAGGAAAAGTGAAGATGGGCACAGAAAATGAGCCAGGTGGAGCTGCCATGTAGTCAGTGCAGGGATCTCCAAGCTTGGCAAGTTTAAGGCTTTGGATTTCAATGCCCAGAATTCCTCAGCCCACTTACACAGCAATAGCACTTAGACTTATATATCACTTCACAGTACCTTTTCTCTAAGCAGTTTACAGAGTCAGCCTCTTGCCCCCAACAATCTGGGTCCTCACTTTACTGACCTCGGAAGGATGAAAGGCTGAGTCAACCTTGAGACGGCTAGGATTGAACTGCCCAATTGCAGTCAGCCGGCAGTCAGCAGAAGTTGCCTGCAGTACTGTCTTCTAACCACTGTGCCACTGTGGCTGTACATCCTTTCTCTTCAGCCCTTTCTCCTCTCTTTCATCCCATGTTAACTTTTATACGAATGCAAAGAAAAATTGATCACCTGGTAACAGGCCCAAACCATGATAAAGGGCTACCAATTACCATTTGTAAAAAAAAAAAAAAAAACTTTGTGAAACAAGGATTTCCCACCATTAAAGCTTCATGTTAAACAAGATGAGTTAAGTTGGCGGAATTTCCTCTGAATCAATCCAGTTAAGAGGAAGGAAAAGAGCTATTTGGTTTCTAATATTCCCTAGCGATAGATTTTTGCTTAGAGTAAATTCTCCACTAAGACAAAATCTTCAGGGACTTTCCAACTTATCTAATGACTAAAAACTGCACAGTTTCAAGATTTCAGGTGCTGAAATGTTTTTAGGAGGAATCTGCATTTCAGAAACGGCCAAGATGCTTTCATCTCCTGCATATACTTGCAGTGCTGTGAAGTTGCCCTCCAATTAATACAACGGAATACTTATTAAAACCAGTGGAAAATATGCAAGTTTTTTTTTAATATCCCAAATTCAAAGTGCCCCATACATATTAAAAAGTGCTATCAGTCAACCGTAAAGGCAGACATTTTTATACCTATTTATTCAGAAGTAAGCCCCTTTGAATTCAGAGGCACTTCCTTCTGAGTAGACGCAAGTAATCTTCAACCTAATCTGAAGCTGAAGGAAATATTCCTGATGCACATTTTTTTTCTTTAAAAATGTGTGGTTTTAATTGCATCGGGGTTTTTTTTTTTTCTTCTTTATCACCTTTTATTTTTGGCAAAGAGCCCTGAGAGATAAAAAGAACAAAAGGAAGGAAGGAAAAAAGAAGGGGATATTTTATTCTCGGGATTCATCTAAGTTGATTTATGTTTGGGCTCACTTATAAAGTGATTTTTTAAAAAAAAAAACTGTAATGTTAAATGGAGTTTTAAAAAAATATGAGCCAACCTATCTGTAACAATGGCTGCAATCTATTTGGCTTTGTTGGATTTATATAGTCAACCGATTTCATAGCTGGAGATAGATCACCACTCTAAATTACCAGCAGCAACAAAAAAATCTGCTCTCTACATTTCCAACAGTAATCAAGATTTGAAAAGTCTCTTTTGCTTCATCCTTCAGATTCATGGATTGCAACACATCTTAGAAATAACAGCAGCGTGCAATTCCGGGCAAATTGTAACCTTCTGATCTGAACAACATACTCAAGGGATACTGATAGAAATTAGACACGCTTTAATATAATACACCCATCTCTATCTCTGCCTTTCCTTCTGTCGCGCTATCATAGTGGCTAGGTTTATAGAATGTATTAAACCATCATGTGACCTGCAATGGGCTAATCGCTGTATTTTCTTTCTCTGGTTCAGACTGTCATCTTCAATGTTTTATTTTCTATTTTTATGGTATGATGCAGCTTTTGTTTTTGTGGCTTATGTGGTTTTTTTTTTAAAAAAAGAAAATATACTGTAAGGTTTTGACATTGCATCACTGGTGTTTTAATTGTATTATTGTAAGTCACTGAGAATCTTTTGGGGGGCGGGGCGGATTGTAACAGGATAAAATATATATTTAATAAGGAAATAAATTATGTGAATTTGGCCAGTGGGAGCTGATTAAGGTTCTTTAATCTCATTATAGTCTAGTTGCAGAAACAAATACCCATGTAGCACTATGCTCAGAAAAAATGTATCCAAAACAGCCAAAAATATATACCTTAAAAACATCAATATAGACTATACAGTTTTTAACTCTCAGATTAATTTTGCTAATTCCTAGAATGGACCTCCTACCATGTCAACTGACACATGTAAGAGTCTCCAAAGCAATGAAATAAGTCAGTTGTGTTGATATTTCTTCTAGACATCTACACAACTGATTTTTTGGCCAACAGATTTGGAAGACTTTAGACTGGATAAACCCATTATCCATTCATTTCAAAAGCAGAAACTCAAAGCCTTCCAGATAGATTCAACCGTTTTCTCCTTCAGCTTCAGGTAGCCCAGAAAAGATACCAATAGAAGATACTATGAGTAGCTCAGGGTTAAAATGAAAAGCGCTCCCTGAGCTTGGTTGTTTTCTTACAGACATTTCATTATCCTGCTTGGTAACATCATCAAGGCTAATGAAACTAACAAACAACCAAGTTCAGAGAGCACCAATGACCCCACAGTAAAAGGATTGTGGAAGTTGCAGAGCATTTAGGTGCTCCATACCTGTTGTTTTCTCTTGCTAATTATCTCAGAATGTCCCAAACTTTAATAATCCTATGAAAGCTAGCTGGATCTTCTAATGTATGTCACATTCCACTGAGTTTTGAAATAAAAGAAAGGGAGAGCAAGAAATTGCACATCTGATCTTTTATTTTTCTTTTCTCTGGCAAAAAAACCCCAAAAAATCTTCCCTTTTTCTGTCATGGAAACCAGAGAGAAAATGATTTCCTTTTCTTCATAACCCCCCTCCACATTTTTGCATTATCTTTTCAGGGTAAGATATCTGCAACAGAATCATAATGACCAACTGGGAAATGCATCGGTTATATTGTCCTGGGAGGTTACATTTCTGACATATTATTGTTACAAGAAAAGAAGACTATTATTACCCTCAAGAGAACATTTTGTCTACATTGCATAGAATCTGGACATCACAGACTGACTTCTCAGCGGGACAGCTATGATGTGTATATATTGATAAGCGCATGTGTGATTATAGATCGCACATACATTCACACGCTTCCAAAAGACATCTAACTATTAACCATCTTGCGGGAAATTAGCTTGTCTTACTCCTGAAATAAATAAAATGGGAGATGAAGACAATGAGCCCCTTTTCTGTAGTCTTCAAAAGAAAGGAAGTGATGGATGCTTTGGAAAAAAAAAATGGGAAGAATTGTAGCTAACCAATTCAAACCAGTTAGGGTGTTTCAGCTATTACATCACAACCCATTAAGATAACATGCACAATTTATTGTTATTAAATTTCTAATCATTACTGCTTTTTAATTTTACATTAACATTGATATTAATTAATATTTACAGACCCCTCACATCCTGGACATAAACTGTTTCAACTCCTTCCCTCAAAACGATGCTATAGAGCCCTGCACACCAGAACAACTAGACACAAGGACAGTTTTTTCCCAAACGCTATCATTCTGCTAAACAAATAATTCCCTCAACACTGTCCAACTATTTACTAAGCCTGCATTACTATTAATCCTCCCATCCTTCCTTTCACCCATCTCCTCCCACTTATGACTGCATGACTGTAACTTTGTTGTTTGTATCCTAATGATTTTTATTTACTGTTTCCTCATATGATTTGATCACTTATTGTACCCTATGACTATTATTAAGTGTTGTTCCTTATGATTCTTGACTATTGATGAATGTATCTTTTCTTTTATGTATACTGAGAACACATGCACCAAGACAAATTCCTTGTGTGTCCAATCATATTTGGCCAATAAAGAATTCTATTCTATGTGTACATGGTCAGGTAAGATCCAAAAGTGGGTAAATTCCTGTTTCTTGAGGCATTATATACCTGATTGAAAAAGAGAAGATGGGTTAGGTAGAAAATAATGTCTGCAGAGTATTAAAATGTTCACCAGCTGTCAGGCACAAAAGTTCAGGTCCACATGTGAAAGTCCAATTAAATTGATTTATTGTTACTCATGCCTATGCACAATAATTTTCTCAACTAACCATTAGCACCTGCATAGTGTTATGAAAGTTTAAAAGAAATTGAAGAGGGGTTGGACTTAGTTCACTTGTGGTGATGCAGGGATGATAGGCTATTCCCTCTTTTGACTCTGCCACTCCTCATGCACCAACCAAACAGCAACTAGTTCTATTAAAATCCCAGATTTCCTGATTAAATAAGGAATCCAAACCAGAGGAAACTGAAGTGCAAAGGAATGGGTCAACATATAAGCAGAATATATTTATAGATGACAAAAGGTAGGCTCAGTGGAATATCTGCAAGACTTCGTAGGTGCCTGGACAAATATTACAATATTTGAAAAAAAGTTAATAGAAAGTAGCTATTTCTTGAAATAGCATGAACTTTGATGTAATTCTGTCTGCTGAAGGAATTATTTTGTTCCTAACTGCTTGCTATTGAACCTTGTCCAGATTGATTGTCAGATGGTTTGACACACAATCACTGTCAACTATTGGCTGTAACCTTAGCACAATCAATAACAAATCCAATTTTCCTTAAATGATTAAGAAGACCTTTATCAAGGAAGATTAATAAGGATAACGCCTTCACAAAACATAAGACTGAACTTAAAAAAGAATTGGTATCAATAGTATATACCTATTTGTACTGCAACAGTTTCCATGGATGTTTCAGTTTAGGGGAAGTTGAGATGAGCAATCACACACACAGAGAGAGACACAAACGTAAAGGAAGTGTTGCATGTTCATAATTACTGGCATTCTGACTTTCTTAGGTTGCAAGAATTCCGATAATTAGGGTTCTAGATCCTTCAAGTCTCATTTATAGCTGTTTATAACTTCATGTCATTTAGTTTACTTCTTTGATTACCATATTAATATTCCACATTTCCAGCTTTCGCAGCAGAGCATAGGACAGACAAAAATCCAATTAACAGAGCAGAAAACAAACAGTAAAAACAAGCAAATCAATAAAAGATCTAAAACTGCAGATTAAAGCAAATAAAGTCAGCAGGGATCTACAAATCACTCAAATGTCTCAGCAGAACATTTCTGTAATGGAACTAATTATGAAGCGGCCATACGTCTGTGTTTTTGTATGGAAAGCTACTGTTCCTTGCCCTGGAAGCTCTGCAGAAGGAAGAAGCACAGATAAATAATGAAATCCAACCACTTCTTTTTTTTGTGTTACACCCACAGACACATGCCACCCTCCTGGGAAAGCAAGACAGGCGACCTTGTAGAGCTGAGAACAGGTGCAAGCAGGGTCAGAGTTCAGAAGATGGGAAGATGTTGACTATGGGTTATCACAGGCCCTTGATGGGAAAATTTTAGACATAGAAGATAGCCCTTGGATGAACACTTCTATACATACAATGATGGAAGGGTTCTATATCCCATGTGAGCACACACACACACACACACACACACACACTGTAGTTGGATTTTCTGGGCATAGGAGTTTCCTGGTTACTAACACTGCGTGTTTAATATAGTGCATGATGTCCCTTCAGAGGCATTTACTGTTTTGCTTATTCCTCTCCTGGATTGTCTAGGAGGTCTAGTGGAAGGATGCTCCATAGATTGATTCCTCCTCCTCCTCTTCCTCCTCCTCCTCCTTTTGTCTAGATCAAACTTTAAACTGCCAAATGAAGCCACCTTCTTGGATTTATCAATGGCCAAAAATACATCATTATCAATACATGTTTCTGGTAGTAACTAACATACCAGCAGATCGCCCGAGCTCTCTGTGTTTCCACATTCACACAGCATCTTGTTATCCACTAAGAACCTCCACTTGAGCACTTAGGTTTTACACTTAGGCCCTCCAACTCTCAACCTATTCAGGGTCCTCCAAGTAGTATAAAGAGGGCTAGATCCTTTAGCCATATCCTCCTTTAACGTTGTTCCTTGCTCAATGTGGCCTCCTCCCTCCATCTTTTAATTCGATTTTGTTCTTGTGTACTTTCAAGAATGCTTGTTCTTACCCATAAAGCTGTTCCTGGATCTGAGTCAATGGACTTGGGACATATGTCCATTCAGAGGATGTCAAGGCTCTTTCTCTTGCTTAGTTCTCTCAACACCTGCTGCTACTTCTCTCCTGATCTTAGGTGGAGCAATTCTGTGATATATATTTTCTCATAAATTCAGGCTACAAACCACAGAGTCCTTCCATTACCATCCACAGGGTGACAAAGAGGATAGCTTCACCCTGCCTTCCTGGCACAGTTCATCATTTCAGAATTATGTTTTCTCTGTCCCCGTCTGTGTGCCAGCTCCACAATGCCACAGTGCCAGCCTGGCACAATCTTTCTGCAATGATTGAAGCCCTGTTTAAAAGTTCAAAACTCGCCCTGATTCGAATCAGATTGTTTTTCCCCTGGAAATTGCAAAGCGCAAAGCACAATCAAATCACACCCTCTCTGAATGCCAGTTTTCCAAGGTTCATCTGCACAGGCTTCGTGCATTACTCCGCACATAAATAGGAGAAACAAGGACATAACAAAGTGGATGTTTAAAGGCAGCAGTCATGAAGGAATGGTAGATTCTGAATTACTGACCCTCTTCAGAGAGCTGCCTAGTTAGATGATAATGCAATGAAAATAAACAGCGTTGAATTTCAAAGTCCACTTTGCAGCATTGGGGTTTCTCCCAGAAAGATGAAATCCTAAAATTTCTGGGTCAAAGGCTTCTCTTTCAATACAGTTAGCTGGCAGAAGGGAAAGAGCATTTGAAAACTAAATGTAACCAATTTGTGCCCCCTGTGCACTTCAGTTCCTAACCTATTTTATTAACAAAGTCTCATATGAGTTAAGCTTGACAATTGGACATATCTATGTAATTTCCTAGGCCACAATGTGGACGTAGCCTGTCGCTGTTTTTATTTATTATTCAACTTCTCTCTTATTCTCTGGAGGGTTCCCCTCCAAGAATTAATACCACCTAAGCATCCAAGGCTACCCATGGTTGGTTAAGTGCCACCATCTGCTAAGACTTATCTTCTTTTCTGGGGACCAATTTCTTCATTTGATTTATTTTGGTTACAGGAGAAAGTAGATCTTTTTTAGGCATTGGAGAAACAAATCTTTAAATGTGTGTGTGTGTGTGTGTGTGTGTGTGTGTGCATGAGAGAGCGGGGGGAGAGAGGGAGAGAGAGAATGAGAGTGACAGAGGGGGGAGGGAGAGGGAGAGAGGAGAAAGGGAGGGGGAGGAGGAAGAGAGGGAAAAAGGGAGAGGGAGAGGAAGGAGAGGGAAAGAGGGAGAGGGAGAGGGAGAGAGTGGGGGAGAGGAGAGAGTTATTTATGAATTACTCACATTTATATGGTCACCTACCTCACAAAAAGCAGTGTCCACCCCATCAGCAATATATATATTGAAAGTAAAAATGTCAACCACAATGGCACAATCTAAGAATATATCCCATTGTCTGAAACCTCCAGTCTTATTGACATGGGTTGGTCTTGAATGACTTCCAGAAACCTAACAGGGATGGAGCTAACCTGATTTTTTTTTTTAGAAAGTGAGAATGTTCTAAAAGATGGATGTCATATCAGAGAAGACCCTCTATGTTACCCACAACAGACCTCAGAACAGAATAACATGGAAGAGGTCTTCTAATCCAACTCCCTGTTCAAGGAGAAGACTCTATTTCATTCTAGACAAATGTCTGCCCAGTCTCTTCTTGAAAACCCCCCATGCATGGGTGGGATTCTACCAGTTTGCACCTATTTGTTAGAGCTGGTTGTTAACATTCTAAGCAGTTCAGAGAACCGGTTGTTAGAAGAAATTACTGGCCTAATCCTGTAAGGAAGGCAGGAAGGAAACATTCTGGTGTTGCTTACAGAAACTGCCTCTCCGTTAACCCTTATTACATTCTTGGCAGGACTAGACTTCCTGTCTCAGGAACGTCACTGGAGGTTTTTTTCCCTCCTTTGCTGGTACTTTGCTTGTGTACAGTGACCATTCAAAGTTACAATGGCACTGAAAAAAAGTGACTTATGACCATTTTTCACACTTACGACTGTTGCAGCATCCCCACAGTCTTGAGAGTCCAGGTGAGGAGATGTGTGCCTCGATGTGAGTGATATTGAGTTTGCCACACCCAGCCAATAACATGACCACCAAGCCACATCCACCAAGTCACATGACCACCAACCCACGCCCACCAACTAAGCCAGGCCCACAGAACCAGTTATTTAAAAAATTGAATCCCACCCCTGCTCCCATGATAGAGCTACCCACAATTTCTGAAGGCAAGCCGTTCCACTGATTAATTGTAACCAGGAAATTCTTGCAAGATCTAATCGGATGGGCTGATGCAATATTTACTTATGAAATACTCAACAGCTTCTAAATGCATCCTTACATTGCAGCAGTTGATTTCTGGAATATTTGCTCACTTTAATTAACAGGTATGGTGGAGGGCACTCAAGCTTTTGTCTTAATATCTGAAATTACAGAAGAATTTTCAGAGCAATCTCCAAACATCGGATGGAGCCCAAGGTATTGTGCTGATGGGAAATGCGATCGTCATTGGATTTTTCAGGAGAAAAACGAGAACATAAAGGGCTATAAAATGAAACTGCTTTAATAGGGGGACATGATGGTGAATCAACCATCCTGATTGTTTCGTGGATTTGGCCAGAGAATATCTCTTTTCCCTGCATTGCAGAACTGACGAACACAAAGACATGAAATGTCAGTGTAACCATAGTAACCTTACTCCTAAAATTCTGAATTGATACTCTCCTTCTCTCCTTCTGTTATGGCAAGAGGAAGAAAAACATTCACAGGTAAAGTATCTGGACCACTTCCTGCCTGCAGCAATTGTCCAGAAAGGTGACATGTTCCTTAAATCCCCCCAAAAAGGCTACTTAGCAGAATAACAGAATAGTAATAGCAATTAGACTTATATACCACTTCACAGTGCTTTACAGTCCTCTCTAAGCAGTTTACAAAGTCAGCCTCTTCCCCTCAACAATCTGGGTCCTCATTTTACCCACCTCAAAAGGGCAGAAGGCTGAGTCAACCTTGAGCCAATGAGAATTGAACTGCTGAATTGCAGGCAGCTGGCAGTCAGCAGAAGTAGCCTGTAGTACTGCGCTCTGACCACTGCACCACCGTGGCTCTTATTGAATAGAGGTCTATAAAGTATCCTCAATCTGTTAGGAGTGAGCTATCTATAAAAAAACACAAGTGAGTAACTAAAATGGAAGTTGATATTAGTTAGAAATAAAATTGAGATATTTGCAATGTCACGCTACAGATGTAAACCTTGTTACAGGTAGTCCTCAACTGATAATCCATAGTTTAATGACCGTACAAAATTGGGAACAAGAACCCTGACTTATAACTGGTTTTTGCACCATTGCAGCCTCCATAGAGTCACATGATCAAAAATTGAGTTCTTGCAAACTGGCATGCATTTATGACTGCTGGAACTTCCCAGGATGACAAGATTGATCATCTACCTCAAAGTCTTCCGTTAAAATATCAAATGAGGCCAACTCAGTTGGCTGGCTGGTTTCTCAGGTGCAAAATGGCTCTTGGGTCTCCCTGGTCTTTTAGAAGTCAGATCAAGTTGTCCCCAGAAGCCCTAATTTGTTATTTCAAGGGAAGCGTTCTTTCAATCTGTTATAGAGAGCAACACCTTCCACCATTGTCAAGACTGCCTACCAGAGGTGGTATTCGACCAGTTCTGACAGGTTCTGGAGAACAGGTAATGGAAAATATGAGTAGTTTGGAGAACCGGAAAATACCACTTCTGACTGGCCCCACTCCCATCTATTTTCTGCCTCCTGAGTCCCAGCTAATAGGCTGGGTCTTCTTTTGTTGACTTGCAAAGGAGAACGGCTGGAAAGCAGGTTAGTGGGGTGGGGAAGGAACGGGGATTTTACAATAACCTTCCCCCAAGAGAGGGAAGGGAATGGGGATTTTGCAGTATCCTTTCCCTGTCATGCCCACCAAGCCACGCCCACCAAGCCACACCATGCCCACCAAGCCACGCCCACAGAACCGGTAGTAAAAACAATCGAATGCCACCACTGCTGCCTATCAACTAGAAATCAATGGCCGGTGACCTCACAGGCATTCAAAACAGAGATAGCGAGATACCATCAACAAAGATATACGAATCATGGGCCTGTGCCCTGGAGACACAGCTGACTGTGGAAAGTGATGTTCAATGATCCGAAAGCGGCCCCCGCACCTGCCGGAATATGCTAGGAAGAAGAAGAAGATCCTTTCAATCTGTTATTAGGGCATGAATGGTCATCCAATCGATGAGCTTCTTTCAAACCCTTGCATATCTTGCCTTGAGTGGCCAAACGCAAAGGGGATCAACCCAAATTAACTATGCTGATCAATCTTCTCATGATTGAGGCGCCTAATTATTTTGTCTACCAAAATGCTGTGCTTTGAAGAAATAAGTCACAGTTCTGAAATGTATTAAAATCAGGGGGGAAAGAACATGAAAGTGATTTGGCTTATTTATATACACTTGCACTCACAGACCTATTAGAATTCTGTTAGAGGGAAAAGGAGGAGGAGGGAAAATACCTTTATTTTTCCCTAAAGTTACAAAATAATCAAGAAGCTTTGTAAGATTTTTCTCTTGAGTCTGGATGTTACGTTAAATAAAATAAATTTTAAAAGTACGATATACATGTATCTCACCCTTCTTATGCTGGTCTACAATAAAGATTTGCTTTCGATTAGGTATAGATTGAAGTCGATAGGACTTCGACAGGCTTTCAAGATTCTATCACAATATCCTAAACCACATTAAAAGACTTTCCAAAGTCCTAGGGACCCCCATTTCCTCATCTTGTCTACCTCAAAGGGCTGACAACGATTGAGATTCATATCTTACCCAGAATTCCCACAACATACAACTCCCAATCTTTTTTTAAAAAAAAAACCCCTTTGCTCATTTATTATTTGCATGGTAGATTTATGTTGTTGTTTTAGTGTGTTTGGGGGGAAAAGAGAAACGAGACTTAGTTTCAAGGTCTTATTCTGTACCCTACACCCTGTAGCATGCCTGTATCCTTCACTTTTGAAATGAATTCTACTTTATATAAATCTAAAAGAAGACCATCCATTCTTCGGAGACATTCCTTTTCAAAGCTGCTTGTTTCTCTCATTTTCATCTTCAACCAGCGAGGAAGCGGTGGATGTGCATGTAAGAAAACCTTTCCCAATCTCATATCTCTTAACATTTGGCAGCCTGCATTTGTTACAGGATGCAGAAAAAGAAGTACCCATTGATTTTCCTTTGATGTAAAGGAAGCGGGGCACTCTCGCTGGTTTAATAGTCTTATTTATTATTAGCCCACTGCTATTCTGTCTGCCATTCTCACTGCTCGCCTTGCTTCTATGCTAATAAATATCCAGCGTGCCCCGAACATTGACAATTTCAGCCTTTAAACAAGGCCCATTTGTAGGTTTAGCTCACAGGATGCAGGCAGGATGAAGGATGATGGCCGAAGACTAGCCACATGAGGAGGTCCCCATCTCTTCCTCCCAGGTTTTATTTTTTTCCTCCTCGAAGGTATCAATTTCCTTTCCTCACAAGTGTAATCACAAACATCAGGCGAAGATTTGTTGAAAGCTGCTGTGGAGAGTTAACTCTGTCTTGTAGGCCAGCTCTTATTTTGGCTCTTTCCTCGCCTATTCTTTGATTTGCCTGCTTTTATCCCAAACGCGCCACTCCCAGAGGGATCTCAGGTGAATAAGCCACAGGTGATAAGAGATTAGATGGGAGGGAGAGGGGAAAGAAAAGCTTTAGAAAGCCAAAAGAATAAGGAACAGTCAAACGCAAGAGGAGATTTCAGGTGGTTTACTTAGTTTTACTTTCTCTGATCTCCTCTAACATATTCTTATACGATCAAATGTCTCAAGCAAATGTTTTGGTTTAATTATTTATGTATTTATTTATTTTGTCAAGCATGTATTAATTAGGTAACAGATATAAGTATAAACATGATTGTGAATAATATGAAATGGATACGAATAAAAGGGAACATTAGGGCAGAGATGATGTGTACTGTTTTATCAGGTGTCGGCGGATACCAGAAACACTGGAATTTAACTGGAGTAAACATTGGAAAGGAATTTCATGCCAACCATCTGTGGAGTGGCCATGCGATGATCTGCATTGCAATGCTTGGAAATCAACTGAAGGCGCACACGTCTCTCGAATTAGGCTAATAGGTTTCTATGTAGCATATAAGAGGTTCTAATGAAACACCGCCTATTATTAATTGCTGCCTAAGGCTACTAAGCTATTATACAAGCAGCTAAAAGTTTTCTATTCCCTGTTGCATGATGCATTTGTTTACTAAAATTCTGAGTATCGGCATGGCTCTCCTTTCCTTTTTCTTTTTTCTTCTTCTTCTTCTTCTTCTTCTTCTTCTTCTTCTTCTTCTTCTT
>NW_020770448.1:0-23208 GCF_900518735.1 Pseudonaja textilis
AAGAGGTCGTTTCTTCTTTTTTGATTGAGTTCTTATGTTCTTCAATGTGTGCACTTATTCTTCTGTTAGTTATATATATATAATTTTTTCTTTTTAAGAATATAGTGTGTTTTAAGAATGTACCAAGCAGAATTCGATTGGAAGTTATGTATTATATTGAATGCATTAATCTAAAAGCTATACATTGAAGCTTAAATAAGAACTTGAATGGATAAAATTAAAGGATATAAAGGTGTTATACTCTAATTGGTAATGACAGGGGAAAATTTGTTTAATAAGAAAAGATAATGTGAAATTGTAACAGGACAGACAAAAGTATAAATATAATGATTTGAACTGAGATAATCAAACCAAAGTTAAGAAAATTAGAAGAGGGGAAAAACTATGTAGAAAATATAAAATGGTAATAAGATATGGAATAGAATATATAAATGAGCATGAAATTGAGTTTTGTGTCTGTATGAAGAAGTGATAACCTGGGACCACGCTATTTTCAAAAAAGATGTTTTATTTGTATTTTGTTTTTGTGAAATAAATAAATAAATTTTTCAAAAAACAAAACAAAAACAAAACGTTTTCTCATTATAGTGTTGTATGCAAGAACTACCAGCTGTTTGTGGCCTTGGTATTTGCAATAGCAAAGATCAACAAGGATTTGATTCTCCTTCCCAACATCACACTTGGCTTCTGAATCTATGACAATAGCCAGATTTTTAGGTGGATTTTCTGGAACAGCCTCTTTCTGCTGTCTACGAGAGGCCAAATGGTTCTGGATTACAAGTGTGACAAGGAGGAAATGCTTCTTTCTGTCATCAGAGATTGCAACACCAAATCCTCAAGGCAGATGGCCTCCATCTTCAGCATCTTCAAGGTCCCACAGGTAAGGGGGTTCCATAGGAAACCAGTATGGAGCAGATACAGAACAGAAACAGATAGTGAATCCAACGATGAAGCCAAACATATCTTGGGGCAATCAGGAGTTCATCATTTGGGGAACTCATGCAAGAGTTGAATTTGTTTTTATATTTTGTGTGTCAGGATATGTTTCTTTATACCACCATCGCAAAATGTTAAGCAATAAATTATCTCTGAAATACTAATTGATGGTTTGTAAAAGTAGCCAGTTTATTGTGGGAATCATGTTGATGGTTTGTTCTCTTGATTTCTCATGTGCCAGACCCAATCAAACATCGTCAGTTCTTGGTAAGGACAGAGGAAGTTTATCTTTGCCATTTGCAGAAGGAAAGACTCAAGTCTGCAGAAGAGAGTTTTCCTTGTTTGTGGATTGTGCTCCTTGGCATTTTAAGAGAGCAAAGACCCACTCCTGTAATGCAGGAAGGTAAAAGAGAAACCTTGAAGGCAGTGGTGGAATTCAATTTTTTTTACTACCAGTTCTGTGGGCATGGCTTGGTGGGTGTGGCAGGGGAAGGATGCTGTAAAATCTCCAGTTAGAGGTGGGATTTGCTGGTTCTCCAAACTGCTTAAAATTTCTGCTACCAGTTCTCCAGAACTGGTCAGAACCTGCTGAATACCACCTCTGCTTGAAGGCACAAGGGATGGGTGAAAGAGGGAAAGCACATTGAGGTGAAAACTAAAGAAGCAAGAAGTGGGAAAAAATGGAAAATTCATTTATAAAACAAGATTCTCCTTTTCTGCAGCTTGGTTTTGACTTCCTCAAGTTCACTTGGGTAGACAGAACAATTTATCCTTCCTTCTTCCGGATTAATCCCAAGGAATTTCCTCAGTATGTGGGTTTAGTCCAGCTGCTCCTGTATTTCCACTGCAACTGGGTTGGGCTTCTGGCTTGTGAAAATGGCACTGGAGAACACTTCATCTCAACTCTGATTCCAATGATCAAGGAGAAGGAGATCTGCCTGGCCTTCACTGAAATGTTCAATGCTGATGGTATGGCTATTCCAGTGGTTAAATTGACATTATTATTTAAAACATGGTTTAAAGTCAAAGTGATTGTTTTCTTCGGAGACTCCATCAGAATAACAACTGTATACATGGCTCTGGATTTCTATGAAAAAGAGACTAAGGTGCCATTTGGAAAAGTTTGGGTCCTGACTTCCCATTGGGAAATTAGCACAATAAAACCTCACATATTCTTGCATTGTGATCATTTTGCTTGGAGAATACAAATACAGTATAATCTAACTCTGTCCAGAAGACCAATATCCCAACAAGGACAAGGACCATTGCATTGCCAAGAAGATCCATTTCCTTGCATATCAAGACATCTTGGGATACATTTTAGCTTCTCTCTTTCTCTCTGTGTGATCATATCTGCAGTCATTGCAATTTTCTTTAAGGATCATGATACACCAATTGTCAAGGCCAACAACCAAGATCTTACCTACATCCTCTTGGTCTCACTCCTACTCTGCTTCCTCTGCTTCTTCCTCTTCATTCGTCCACCTGGGAATCTCACCTGTCTTTTCAGACAAACTACCTTTGCCATTCTGTTTCCCCTTGAAGTGTCCTCTGTGTTGGCAAAAATGGTCATGGTGGTTCTGGTCTTCATGGCCACCAAACCAGGGAACAAGACATGGAAATTCTTACAAAAATCATCAACCAATTCCATTGTCTTAGTTTGTGCCCTGGTCCAAGCAATTCTTTGTGCCACCTGGCTAGGAATCTCTCCCCCCTTTTCCCAACTTGGACTTCCACTCCTTGTTTGGAGAAACCATTTTGGAATGTAATCAAGGTTCAACTTCAATGTTTAATGCTGTTCTTGCCTACTGGGTGTCCTTGCTCTTGTGAGTTTCACTGTGGCCTTTCTGGCTAGGAAATTGCCTGACAGCTTTAATGAAGACAAGTTCATTACCTTCAGCATGCTGCTCTTCTGCAGTGTTTGGATCACTTTTCTCCCTCCCTATCTGAGCACCAAAGGGAAGTTATGGTGGCTGTGGAGATCTTCTCCATCTTGGCCTCTGCAGCTGCTGTCTTGGCTTGTATCTTTTTTCCCAAATGCTACATTGTTCTACAGAGGCTCCATCTGAATGTAGGGAAAATATGATAAGGAGCAAAAATCTCTAACTAATGAATGCATGGGAAACATCTTTGAGGCATGTTTTGTATCTGATGACATTTCTAACCAGGACAGGGAAACACGTCCATTTATTAATGCTATAATTGGTCATAATAAGAATTATATCAGAGTTCCAACCAAACTCTCCATCCCAATTCAGCAATCAGAGACAAAGTCCATCCAAGTAAGAATTTATTAGAAAAGTCCAATTGGCATATCTGGGGAGAACCCGAATCTGAATTCCTGCATTTCCCCCCGCTACACTAAAACTCACACCCAGCCCCCTTACTCATGACCTTCAAGTCACTCTCTCCAATCCACCTCCATTTTAAACTCTCACCAAGTCCAGTAACTCCCCTCCAAACTCCAGCAACTTGACCTTGAGCTCTGGCAAAAACTGGTTTTGTGGTTATCCTCCCTTCTCACTTTACTTTCATTCCCACAGTCACCCATCCTCCCTTGTGGCAGCCTCAAATCTGATTCAAGATGGATCATTGGTTGGTTGAGTTGGGTAGATGTTGAAATTGAATCCTCTAATAAATAATATAAATAGATAGTTTGATAGTTTGGAAGATCGATAGATCAATAGATTGATCAATCAATTGATTGATAGATCTGTAGTTCAATCGATAGATAGATAGATAGATAGATAGATAGATAGATAGATAGATAGACAGACAGATAGATAGATAGGAACAAAAATCTGTAATTTCCCAATGCTTTCATGGGAAACATCTTTGAGGCGTGTTTTGTATCTGATGACATTTCTAAATCAAGACAGAGGAGAAAGATATCCATTTAATAATTCTATAACTGGTCAAAATAAGAGTCACTTGTTTGAGTTGGGTAAAAATTGAAATTGAATCATCCAATCAATTAGATAGACAGACAGACAGACAGACAGATGTTTTTGTTTTCAGCAACAAAAAAGCAGTGGTTTCCGTCTCTTGTCTTCCAGTTGTCTCCAGTGAAGCCCAGTGCCCAGTGTAGAAATAAAGCTTGGTGTCAAAGATGGGTTAATTATTTCAACAATATTTATTCATTGTTAATGGTACATATAGTTTGATGACTCTTTTGACTTCAAGTAAAAATATGTTGTAATGGTATTCTACAGTATTGCATCCAGTGAATAGAAATTGCCAATCAAGGGATGAGAGATCATTGTTTATAAGATCATAGTTGCCTTTTTTGAAGTTATTATTGGGGATCCCGTCATTGTGATTATTTTTGTGTGGACGTATGTTGAGACAAAAGTTAATCATGTTGTGATCACTGTTGGAAAAGGGTTCTTTAATTTGTATTCCATAAATTGAATTCAAACTATTGCAGAAGATGAGATCGAGGCAGTTGTTAAGTCTAGTGTTGTTGGTTACTAGTTGTTCTAGTCCCAGTTTTGTTACAGCATTGTAGAAGGTTGCATGTGTGGGTTCAGTTGTACATTCGTTAAGGGTCCCATTAATGTGAAGTAGGTTGAAGTCACCAAGAAAGATAAAAGCATGTGGGCAGGATGCTGCCCATGTTAGTAGTGTATTCAGCTTGTTTGCATGTTTGATGTCATAATCAGGGACTCTGTAACATAGTAAGAACTGAAATGTGATATTTAAGGACAATTCACAGACGATGGTCTCAGGAATAGCAAGCTCCTGGGTACCTTGGATTTTTTTTTAGATGTAGGGACTTTTTATAGAAGATAGCAACACCACCTCCTCTACAAATTTCACGATCTGATCAGTAAACATGATAGTCTCTTACTGTGGTAATGAAGTCAGGGAGAGATGCGTTGAGCCATGTTTCACAGACAAATGTAATGTAGAATTTAGCCATATTTAGTAAGAAGAGAAATTCAGGTATTTATTTACAAGGCTTCTTGCATTGAGTAGCTTGACAACACTATTAAAGCCAACCTCATTTAACACATTCTTTGGCTCAGTATTTGTAAACAGAAATGGATCATGCCCAGTATTTCCTAGTTGAACCACAGACAACTACAATGATCTAATACATATCGATTTTACAGTAGACAATGTTGAAAAAACACTAAGCAATCAAAAACCATCTCTATCTATTGGACTGGACGGAATATGTGCCTACTTCTTAAAAAAGCTACCCACTGCCATAGCCGAACCTCTAAGCATAATATTTGAAAAATCTTTCAGGACCAGCTACTTGCCAAAACTATGGTCATAAGCCACGGTCATCCCCATCTTCAAAAAGGGAGAGCCCAGCCTAGTTGAAAATTACAGACCAATCTCCTTGTGCTGCATCACCTGTAAAGTCATGGAATCAATTATTAAACAATCTATCATCCTCCACTTACGGACAAACAACCTACTCTCCAATAAACAATTTGGTTTCAGGAAAAAAACTATCCTGTAATCTGCAACTCTTACACTGCAAAAACATATGGACTACACAACTCGATCAGGGCAAAGTAATAGATGCAATCTACATAGACTTCTGTAAAGCCTTTGATTCAGTGGTACATGACAAACTACTCCTAAAACTAAAATCTTACAGTATCTCTGGACACCTGCATAACTGGACAGAAGCATTCCTGTCAAACAGACAACAAATGGTCAAAATTGGGAGCATCCTATCAAATTCTGTACCTATCAATAGTGGTGTCCCCCAAGGCAGTGTTCTAGGACCAAGTCTTTTCATACTCTACATAAATGACCTCTGTGAATATATCAAGAGCAACTGCATTCTTTTCACTGATGATGTAAAGCTATTCAACACTACAGACAATACTGCTACCCTTCAAAAAGACCTTGACTATGTATCAGAATGGTCAAACAAATGGCAACTTCAAATCTCAACAAATAAATGCTCTGTCCTACATATTGGCAAAAAAAATATATCAGAAAATAAAATACAGGCGGAATAGTCAAGACCTTGTTGATGATTGAAACTCTGTCAAGGATCTTGGAGTACTCATCTCATATGACCTAAATGCTAGAGCCCACTGTCCAACCTTAGACTGTCTACTATTGACCTCACCCCTTTCCTAAAAGGTCTGTAGGGGGCGTGCATAAGTGCACCAACATGCCTACCATCCCTGTCCTATTGTTTCTTTTATTTTTTGATTTTTCTTATATGTATCCATGTATTCATAACTATGTTTTTACTTATACCTATTATCTTGTAAACCATTGACAAAAATAAATAAATAAAATAAAATGTCAGTGTTTTTGAGAATATCTCTTTATTTCCATAACGTCCTGAGGTAGAACAGAATAACAGAGTTGGAAGGGACTTTGTAAGTCATCCAGTCCAACTCCAGTTCCAGCAGGAGATCCTGTTTAATTTCTGATAAGTAGCTGTCTATTCTTTTCTTGACCAAAGATGGAACTGAGAAAACCAACCATCCATAGCTTCTTGGTTTTACTAGGATTGAAATTGAGACTGTTCCTCCCCATCCAATGGCCTTGAGCCACTAGAACAAAAAACTTTGACAGTATTAAGTGGTCCGACACTGGCTGTACAGTTGAATGTGCTCAGGATACAGATGATACATGGCCTTGAAATGAAAAGCATCAGGGATTTGGGCTCCAACCAACACTGCACAGAAAGAACTTCAGAGAATGGAGAGAACTACATAAAATCACATACTCATTCCTCAGTGTGCATAAAGTCCCAAGGTTTATCATGAGTACTTCACAAGACAAACATAGAAGACAAACTTTTCTGGCTCCAACTAGTTGTTAGACAACACTCCTATTGATTTGGCATCCTTCAGTATCAAGAGGATAGGTATCATGCTATAAAATCGGTAACTGCCACTTCCCATGTTGTTTCAATGCTGTATGCAGAGTCCTTTCCAGAGCACCAGGCCTGGGTAATTTAATATGGAGGATAAACTGTTACCCAAGTAGCAGATCCCCCCTCTCCACATCACTGAAATAGTCTGATGGAACAGCAAAGCCGATACAATTAGCTCCAGCTGCATCACAGGAGTTTCCAGAACGTGATTGTACAGTCACAAACTGCTTCCGGGACACCGGCTCCTATAGAGTTCATATTAACTTGACATGTTGAGAGATCTTCCTACCTATTTTTATGATCTATGCGAGAAGATAGTTTCTAACTCCTTTCCCTGCCACGTGGTTATAAATAAACCAGTTCTTCCACTGAAAATCGATAGTATTGTTCACATTTATTAAGGTAGAACTGATTGTCATGTTTCACCATGCCCATTAACCCTCAGGTCAAACTCCATCTTGTGTGTAGTTGCTTTGTTTTAGCTAGGCTCAACACCCAATTTCACACTGATTCTCAAGTAAAGCTGGTCTGTGAACTAACAAGAGACCCAACATAATTTTTCCCTTCTGATGTGCAAACAAAATATCTAGTGCTAAATGTGGGGGATAATTGCTTTTCCTTGCAATTATCAGAAGAACAATAGTTTTTAATGTATCCCCTGTGGATTTCAACCCTCACAAACCTTCAAAGACAAAACCTGCTTTAAACAATAAGCTCTTATTTCTTAAAGTGAGAGCAAGACATATAATCTTACAAACAGCTAATTCCTGGGTTTAGCCAGACTCACCTGGCTTCTTTGGTCACAGCCCAAACCGAGATAAGATGGTGGATATAAATTTGTCCTTAAGGCCATCCAGGTGGCACAGCCAGTTTCTATTGTGCTAAAGCTCTGGTGAGATTTTAAGTGCTACCTGCAATTCAGCTTCTGCACAAACCTTGATTTCTGATCTAGGAGGGAAGATGACAAGAATGGCTGGGCTGCTTCTCTTGCTGCTGCTCTTCAGGATCCTTCCCTCACCTGCTGCTAAGAGGATTCCGGCTGAATATGTGTTGAAAACCCCTTTCCAGATTCAGGAAAAATTGAACTATTACCGGCCTGGTGAACTCATTATTGGTGGGAATTTTCTCCTGACATTATTGGTTTCACCCAACAACCAAGACTTTCAAAAACAGCCAGCTTTGCATCATCTTAAACTTATGTAAGTTTAAATAGAATAGAATAGAATAGAATAGAATAGAATAGAATAGAATAGAATTCTTTATTGGCCAGGTGTGACTGGACACACAAGAAATTTGCCTTTGGTGCAAATGCTCTCAGTATACATAAAAGAAAAGATACTTTCATCAAGAGTCAAGAATCATCAGGTACTTAATGATAGTCAAAGGGTACCATAGCATAGCATAGCATAGGATATAATTCTTTATTGGCCAAGTGTGATTGGACACTTAGGAATTTGTCTTTGGTGCAGAAGCTCTCAATGTACATTGTCCACAGTCAAGAATTATACTATAAGATACAACACAATAATAGTCATAGGGTACAATAAATAATCAAATCATACTAGAAAACAGTCAATAAAAATCATTAGGAGACAAGTAACAAAGTTATAGTCATACAGTCATAAGTGGGAGGAGATGGACGGAAGGAAAGATGGGAAGATTGATAGTAACAGTAATGCAGATTTAGTAAATAGTTGGACAGTGTTGAGGGAATTATTTTTTTAGCAGAGGGATGGCATTTGGGAAAAACTGTCCTTGGGTCTAGTTGTTTGATAGACAAAGGATACAGATACCTGTTTGCTTTGTTTTGGATTCAGGACCAACTCTCAGAAACACTTGTTCTGTTCATGTATCTAATGTCCTCCATCAATTTATTTTGTTATGCTTATGTAGTATATATTGGAGGTGGTGACCCTCAAGAGCTGTATGCAATGAAATTTTATTTTAATGTATGCCTATTAGTGTACATTTAAAGTGATAATGAAGTTATCCGAAGTTATAATGTCCTGGAGGCTTTTAAGAAGAAACAGGTCATTCACTTGTCTGGAATGGTGTAGGCCTCTTGTTTGCTGCAGGGGGTTGGACTAGATGACTTCAAGATCCCTCCCAACTCTGTTATTCTGTTAGTTGGAAGGTACATTGGAGGTCTTCAAATCCAACCTGCTGCTTAGATAGGAAACACTACACCATTTCAGACAAATGGTTGTCCAATTTCTTCTTAAAAACTTCCAGTATTGGAGTCCCTACAATTTCTGGAGGTAAGTTCTTTTACAGATTCATTGTTCTAACTTCAGAAATTCCTCCTTAGTACTAGGTTGCTTCTTTTCTGGATTAGTTTTGGAATCACTCATGAATAATGGCTTTTGGGAAATATATGCTGTGACTCCAGTTTGTGCTCAACAATAGTTACCAGATCAGAAGACACTGTTCCAAGAGAGAACCAAATTGGTTAGGATGTTAAGAGAAACAATTGGAAAGGATGTATCGTAATAGAATTAGAAGGATATTGAAGGCTTCAAGTCCAGCCAACTCAAGCAGGAAACCATATACTGTTTCAGATAAGTAACTGTTCAGTCTTTTCTTAAAAACATCCAGTGATGGAGCACCCATGATTTCCAGTGGCAAGCTTCTTCCACTGGTTAATTTTCCTCACTGTTAGGAAATTACTTCTTATTCCAAATTGATTCTCTCCCATTGTTTCCTGTCCTGCTATCTGGTGCTTTGGAGAGTAGATTGACCCCCCTCTTCTTTGAGGCAGCCCTCAAATCCTGGAATACTGCGAACATGTCACCCCTACTCTTTCTTACAGACAGTGGAGCAAAATGAAGGAATGATAGAGGGGTATAAAATGGTCTCTGATATGGGCAGATTTCTTTTTTCATAAAGCCATCCAAGCTTCATCAAGGACCTTTGTTTAGAAATCAGGCAAATCTAATACCACTCCATAAAGCCTTAGTAAGACTACACCTACAGTACTGCATCCAATTTTGCTCACAACATTATAAAAAGGTGTTAAGGCTCTAGAAAAAGTGCAGAGAAGAGCAACCAGAATGATTAGGGGCTGGGGACTAAAACATATTAAGAATAGTTACAGGAACTAGACTTCGCTAGTTTAGTGAAGAGAAGGACCAGGGGAGACATGATAGCAATATTTCAATATTTGAGGGGCTGCCCCAGAGAAGAATGGGTCAATCTATTTTCTAAAGCACCTATAGGCCAGACAAGGAATAATGGGTGGAAACTGAACAAAGAGAGATTTAACCTGGAAATAAGGAGAAACTTTCTGACAGTGAGAACAGTCAACTAATTAAATAGCTTGCCTTCAGAAGTTGTGGGAGCTTCATCCCTTGAGACTTTCAAGAAGAGATTGGACTTCCATTTGTCAGATATGGTGTGGAGTCTCCTGCTTGGATAAGGGCTTGGATTAGATGACCCACAAGGTCCCTTCCAACTCTGTTAACCTGTTAAATCCAATCGATTGATTAAATGAGTGAATGCATTCTTTATTGGCCAAGTGTGATTAGACACGCAAGGACTTTGTCTTGGCGCATATACTCTCAGTGTACATAAAAAGGTACATTTTTCAAATATAATAAGGTACAACACTTAATATAGTCATAGGGTACAAATAAGCAATCAAATCATAGTAGGAAACAGTCAATATGAATTGTAAGGCTTCCTGCTCCACAGTATGTTAAATCTCTAGTAGTACACACATTTTCTTGTAACATTTTCTCACATTTTTTTCCATTCTAGATTTATAGCCAAGAACTACCAGCACTTCATGGCCTTAGTCTTTGCAGTCACAGAGATCAACAAGAGTTTGGTTCTGCTGCCCAACATCACCCTTGGCTTCAATATCTATAGCAATTTCCAAACTGAGATGTCAATTTCCTCAAACAGCCTCTCCCTGCTCTCCACACGAGGCCGAATGGTTCCCAGTTATAAATGTGACAGGAAGGACACTCTGCTCTCTGTCGTTGGAGGTCTCAACTCCAAATCTTCTCGGCTGATGGCCTCCATCTTCAGCATCTTTAAGGTCCCAAAGGTATGGAGGCTCCAATGGATGTGGCATGGAGTAGACAAACAACAGAAACAAACCCAGAAGCCAAAAATAATGGGAGGGGGGAAAATAGGAGTATGTGCCTCAGAGAATCTATACTAGAGTTGAATTTATGTTTGTATTTTATTTGTCAAGACATATTTTGATTTAATCCCAAAAGATACTGATATGTTCTTGAAGCTCTACCCTTGCCAACAGGAATTCTTTCCTAACTTATTTTTCATAAAAGCAAAACATTTTTAATGAATTTGATTCTCTCGGGGCAATTGATTTGAATCAATATGAGTGAATTTGTTCCCTTGACTTCTGTCATGTCATAACTAGGCAAAATATGTAATTGGTGGTTCTTCCTTAGAAGGGAACAATCTTAAGTTCACAAAGTCACTGAACGTGATTCATGGAGCAAGATAGGGCACATTGAGCTCCCCTTAAATCTCCATAAACCTTTATCAAGAATCCAACTCTTTCCAGCTTGGTGTTGACTTTAAGTACTCACATGAAGACAGCATAGTTTATCCTTCCTTCTTCCGAGTTAACCCCAGTGAGTTTCCTCAGTATATGGGTTTAGTCCATCTGCTCCTGCATTTCCAGTGGAACTGGGTTGGACTTCTGGCCCCTGAAGATGACAATGGAGAACATTTCATCTCATCTCTGATGCCATTGCTCAAGGAGAAGGAGATCTGCCTGGCCTTCTCTGAAAAGTTGAAGTCAGATATCTTTGCTACTACAGAGTCAAAATTGCTTCATGTTTTCAAGATGTGGTCTAAAGCTGAAGTTATTATTCTGTTTGGAGATTCCAGTAGCAGTGCAAATGTACAGGTAGCTGTGTATGGTCATGAAGTAATGAGAAAGAAACCATTTCAGAAAGTTTGGATCCTGACTTCCCATTGGAAACTTAATGTGGTGGGATCTAAAAACATATTGCAACTTATAAAGCCCTTCCATGGGGCTTTGCATTTTAGGCATCACATGGGAGATGTCTCAGATTTCAACCATTTCCTCCTGTCTTTAAATCCTTGGAACCCACAAGGGGATCTTTTTCTTTCTCCGTGGTGGGAAAGGGTCTTTGGCTGCATTATTCACAAACCAGGATTGAGCCCTAAAACGGGGAAAAAACCATGCACAGGAAAGGAGAATTTAGAGAACGTCCCGACTTACATCTTTGAGAAACGCATGACAAGTGAAAGTTACAATATCTACAATGCCATTTATGCTGTGGCACATGCATTGCATGCAATGTATGGATCAGTAACCCAATCAATAATGAAGAGGTTTGGAAAGAAGATCGCAAATGTCCAGTCATGGCAGGTAATTTCTATGACTTTTTATCCAGTCTACGGATCCTTAAAGAGGAAGCTTTCTATACATCTGTTCTGTCCTACACCTCCCCCAAAAGCACTGAATCAATTCTGAGTCCCAGCAAAAAAACTCTTTTTTTCATATTAATGTGAATTTATTTCATTCACAGACAGCCAACAGATTGGCAAACAGTTTTGCGAAGGTATACTAATGAGCTCAGACCTTTATCAATCCTGGAACGCTGCGTAGTAAATAGTTCCACACTCAGTGCAGGTAGGGAAGGGCTGGATTATTCAGACAAATATCACGAGGCTGGAACACGGAAGCCAATGAATAAGCGAGTTGTTTCCTACAAAAGCCCCCTCCTGTTTTGCTTCTCTTTAATCCTAATTGGAGGGGCGATTCATTTGTCTGTCTGTGGCCTTACTCCCACATCAACCCTGAGTTCTTTATTATGCCTTTCTTTTAGCAGCTCTGCACATGCGCAGGCTGGGAAATGGTTCCAGAAGCTCCCCTGCCTCACTGCTGTCTGAGCCCAAAGGCAGCTGATGATTGCCAGCCTACCCTGGTCCCATCTCTGCCACTGATGCAGAGCCCTTATCTGAGGCTTCCTCAGCCTCCAGGAATGGCCCAGCTTCCTCCCCAACTTCCTCACTACTGTCCGACTCTGCTGCCAGCTCTGCCAGCCACTAATGGGCCACAACAACATCCATTTCTTGAATTACTGATTAAATATCTGTATTGTGAGAAGGCAGGTGGCCCAGAAAATAGCCAACAGCTCTTTAAGGTCTCTCCCTAATCAGCACAGCAACTGGTGGCTATAAAACTGAGCAGAGAGGCAGCTAAGGATGAGGTATTGTGATTGGTGTGGGGATTGTCTGGGGAAATAAACCATCCTGAAGCAGTCTAAAGTGGATAGAAATAATACTGTTCTTCAGCAGTAGCACTTACAAGAAGTAATAGTTTGAGGAACAGTTAAGGAGGTGTAGAAGAAGTGGGAAAGAATGGAGTACTGAGCAGTGAGCACACTCTCTTGAGTGCTTGTATGGATGCCAAGGGATTTGTGTGGTTGTGTTGGCTCTTTTGGGTTTAACCAACTCATTTGGGTATATGTAACAGAACCTTTGACAAAATGGTGGCAGAGTGGGATATCCAAAAAGTCAGCATATCCAAAAAGTTAGGGGCATTTCAAAAGTTGGGATATACAAAAAGAGGGAGAATTGCATAAAAAAAGTGGGATATCTAACACAGAACAGCATCCACATAAGTGGAGACAACTTACACTGGAGAAATGTAGCCCAGTTCCAAATAGCCATGGCCCAGTAGTGGGCTGCGACTTGGGGGTTGGAGACCCCTGGCCCAGAGCCAGAAGACAATGTAAGTGACTTTGTGCAAGATATTTCAGAGAAGTCTTTTGGGGCACATTTCCAGTTTCCTCAGTGTGTAGCCTAAGTCCAACCTCAAAAAGACACTCAGAATAACAGAGTTGGAAGAGACTTTAAAGCTCCACTAGGTTCCTGGTCTGAAATTCATCAGACCAGGGGTGAGCTTTAAATAATTTAATGACTGGTTCTCTGCCCAGTTGCTGGGTGGACATGGCCATGGTGGGTGTGGCCTAGTCAGCCTCCTGCACCACACTGGAAGCAAAAACAGGCCACAGGGGGCCCATTTTCACCATTCCCAGGTTCCGGATGCTCCCTGGAGGCCAGAAATGGGCCTGTTTCAGGCATTTAGGACCCTCCAGGAGGCCCATTTTTGCCCCCTCTGAGCCCCCACACAGTCCCTGCATTTACTTGTGATCTAAAACAGGCAACATAGGGACTCCTGGGCAGGGTGGGGTGGGTGAGGCAAGCCAGTTGTTGGAACTACTGGTTTGCCAAACTGGTGTGAACTGGCTGAAGTGCACGCCTGCATCAGATGTTTATCAGACAAAGGCTAAACATTAGACTTCTCTGGACAGGTAAATGACAAGCCAACAAAGGCACTTCCTTTCACATGCCCTCCCCCTCTCCGCATACACTCTGGTCAGACCTGATTATCAGATAGGAAAAGTCAGTAGAATTGGAACCAATTCTATCACTGTTCTGATAGAAATTATTTAATCATTCCCCAAGTCCTTGATCCAAAGTAAACATTTAAAAATGTACATAGCATTAAATACATTAAAAGTAAACATTAAAAAATGTACATCCCAGGAATACAACCACATAATACATTTTGTAGTATGCATTACAATTTTTGTGTTTAGGTATAAGTAAAAGTGGATTTGAAGAAACCATCATAGGAATGCATAAAGAGACACTTTTGTACTGTTGGGGAAAGAGTCAAATATTTGTTGTTAGTCCTGATTACTCAAATCTCTACCAAGGCAACTCTTGTTTCTTATACATACACATATCTCCTAATATGATGGCCATCACAGAATGATAGAAGCCATGATGTCCTTCAGCAAACTATTCCAATTTCTGTAGAACTCTTTTCTTTCAGATTCTTGCCTATTTGAAGAATGTCCAGTTCAACGACAGTGCTGGAAATGAAGTCTCCTTCTCAGAAAATGGATTGGGATCAGCTCAATATGATCTTCTCAACTGGATTCTCTGCCCCAATCAATCTTTTTTCCCCATAAAAGTTGGGCAAATCAATCCCAGGGCTCCCTCAGGCCAAGATTTCACCATTAACAAAGATGCAATCATCTGGGCCACAAAGGTGAGCTCGAAGGAAATGTAATTTCATGGAAAGATTCATTTTCTCCTGGGGTTGCAGAACATCCTACCAACTGAACAACAGGTCTATTGAATCAGAAAACATGGCTTCTATTTGGTGAATAAAAACAGCTTTGCATGTAGCACATTTGAATTCTGATTTGTGTCAATCCACAAATGGTTGGGATTAGGAAGAACTTCTGCTTGAACCCCCAAATGCAATCAGAGGCAGAAACTGTATTTCTAGGGACTGTTCTGTTCAAATAGATCATCATATTTTTTTGCCTTCCTTTACATAGGGAGGTCCCAGTTCTAATCTCCAGCATCCATTTTGTGGATTAGGAATGGCACTGGCTAGAGTCTTTCATGAGCTGTTCTTGGTTTCTGATAAATCCTGGTGAAACCATCTTCTTTTGGAGACATACTGAAGATGGAAATAGGATTCTGGAGAACAATAAATAAAGCCTATCCATTGCTTAGTTATCTTAAGCATTTCTGCTTTCTCTTTAAGGAAGTGCCCTTTGCCAGGTGTGGCAGGAAGAGGTGCCATGCAGGAGAGAGGAGAAATGTTCCAAAGGGAGAACAGGTTTGTTGCTACCAATGTAACTCTTGTCCAGAAGGCACCATTTCGAATCAGACAGGTAAAGCAGACTTCAAAAGTAGATCTTTCAGTATTAAGCCACCTATTCAATTGACCAAAATTTTTATTGTTGTTCTCGTCATTTTTGGCAAGATTAACATGGTTCCAAGCATTCATGTTTTTCAGCAGAACCTTTCAGTTTATTTATCTAAATGCTCCTACCTCCATGAATAATGTAGTCAGACACAAGCTAGCTGATTCCAACAAATTTAGCCTGTGCATTGAGTACCAAACAAATGATGAGTGCCAGGACAACATTTTTGCATCAAAATGTGTTGAGTACCAAATTCCATGAGTTTCAAACCAGTTGAGTTCCAAGATACCACTGTAGCAGGCTTCCTGGAGGAAAGATCTAACTATTGCAGTTTACAGTTGACAATCTCTCATACTGAAAGCCACAGTAATTATGAAAATTCCTTGTGACTGGAGAGGGTATTTTTCCCTCTACAGCAAACTGACCAGAATGGCTCAGATTGAACAGATAATTATATCTAGCAAGATCGTAATGAAGGTTGATTTACCTTTTGGATGCACCATAAAGTACACAGTGAGTCATTCCATCATTATATTTGTGAGTTGGCCACAGTAGAAAGGCAACATTCATGACATCCCAGAGGGAGGGATGATACTCATGGCAGATGTGCTTGAAATACTTTAGAAAAGGACTCTTATTTCAGATTCAGCCCACTGTGATCCTTGCCCAGAAGACCAATTTCCCAATGAGCACAAGGATCACTGCATTGCCAAGAAGATCCACTTCCTTGCCTTTGAAGAGACCCTGGGATACACTTTAGTATCTTTAGCTTTGTCTCTCTCTCTGATCACATCTGCAGTCCTGGCAACTTTCCTTCACCATCGTGAGACTCCAATTGTCAAGGCCAACAATCGAGATCTCACCTACATTCTCCTGGTCTCCCTCCTGCTCTGCTTCCTCTGCTCCTTCCTTTTCATTGGTCAACCTGGGAAGCTCACTTGTCTCTTTCGACAAACTGCCTTTGCCATTGTCTTTTCCCTTGCAGTGTCCTCTGTGTTGGCAAAGACTGTCATGGTGGTTCTGGCTTTCATGGCCACCAAACCAGGAAACAAGACAAGGAAACTCTTAGGAAAACCGTTGACCAATTCCATTGTCATAGTTTGTCCCTTGGTTCAAGTACTTCTTTGTGCCATCTGGCTGGTAACCTCTCCCCCATTTCCCAACTTGGACTTTCATTCCATATTTGGAGAGGCCATCTTGGAATGTAATGAAGGCTCAGCTTCAATGTTTTACACTGTCCTTGCCTACCTGGGATTTTTAGCCCTCATCAGTTTTACGGTATCATTTCTAGCTAGGAAATTACCTGACAGCTTTAATGAAGCCAAGTTCATCACTTTCAGTATGCTGGTCTTTTGCAGTGTTTGGATTACTTTCCTCCCCACCTACTTGAGCACCAAAGGGAAGTCCATGGTGGCTGTGGAGATCTTCTCCATCTTGGCTTCTGGAGCTGCTGTCTTGGCTTGCATTTTTTCTCCCAAATGCTACATTATCCTATTGAGACCCAACCTTAATTGCAGAGAAAATATCATAAGAAATAAGAATTTCTAATTCATTCATGGATAGACCACATTTATATTTATTATTCAGGACTGTTTATAATGTAATAAGATTTTAATATATGTGGTTTTATATCTAGTTTTACATGTAATGAGATGTATCTTTTAAAGTCTTCTTGGGCTTTTTTGCTATATTATCATTAAAAAAATCTTAATACTCTTGTCATGTGAGGTAGAAAAAAAATCTAATTGGATTTTTAAGAGGAGCTTTAAAAACACTTGAATTTTGCAAAGGGGCATATTGTACATGAGTCAGTGAGTAACTTGTGGTTGCACAAATGCGTGTGGTTCTGCATGGCAGAATCAAAGGTTTGCAGCTTCATAAAGTGGCTAGAACTTTATAGTCACCTAGAGTAGCTCATTTTTTCAATCAAAGACCTTAGCTATTTTGAATCTGTGTGGGATCAATAGCTCTATAACTATGCGTTATTACATGGCCCCTAAATGTAACTTGAATGTAAGCAAACTTTAATTTGCTCTGAATTCACTATATCTTCCTCTTTTGGAATCAGCACATCCTTAGCATATTATAAAGCAGAAGTCTATTTTGGCAAAGGATTAGAAAAAATATGGCAACTTCTGTAAGAGTCATTGAAAACCAAATTAGGCTAAAAGTCAAGCCCTAGGGGCAAGCAAACACATGTATTTGAGGCTCCAAAAGATAAAAGCTAGCGGAAAAAAATGGGAAAAAAGGCATTTACAAACTCCTGTCCATGAGCTGTCCTGGCCATAGCATCCACCAGTCTCTCCTGGCCATGGCTTCCACCAACTTTTCCTACTCCTTTTAGGAAATTGCAATTCAATTGAGAATCAGTCACATTAATCCATGAATTAATGACATTAAAATCATCCTGGATCAATGCTCATTTTGCCTTGCCAGGCCTTGCTCCAGAGGGTGGTTCAGGACAGATGTTGAAACATACACACAAAGACAGCAATTATACAAATAAGTGATTTTATTTGAACACTATGAGATTTACACTGAGTGATTTGATCTAGGAGAACATACAAGCAAAGGTGATATTCATAAAAATCAGAATGTAAAACAGGAAACATTTTCCCACCCCCTGTGGAAGGACATCCATCCTTTGGAAGGTTTGAGACTGAGCCTTTTCCTCCTCATCCAGATCCCAACATCTAGGCACTGGAGACCTTGTCAGCATCACATGGTTGGCCTTCCGTTGACATGTACGAAAGAGTAGCCTAGTCATGATAACTGATCTCCAATGGAAAATGTCCTAGCCCAGTGATGACATATAGAATTTAAACAGGAGTGGAGAGAATGTCAAGCTTTGAAAGACCCCCAAAATTGTGTTACAGGCTCAACCTATACTGCAGTATAGCAGAACCTATACTGTTCCATTACCGGTTCAGTGAGTGTGTGCGCATGCGCGTGCACCTAACCTGAACACAGCTTCCCCCACACCAGCTGAGGCCTGCAGCGCCAATCAGCTGAGAGGATAAAGAAGAGAAAAGTGTAGGGGCAGGTGGGGGAGCCAATTGTGCACTTTTCTCTTCTTTTTCCTTTCAGCTGATTGTCAGAGGCTTTTTTTCATCCTCTCAGCTGATCATCAGAGGCTTTTTTACTACCTGTTCAGCTGAACTGGTTCAAACCGATACCATACCACCACTGATGCAGGACCCAATTAGCAGGGACCAGAGATTTTGTCTTTCGAGCTTTCTGATATGTGCTGGAGCCCATCTTCAGGATACTTCTCTCTAGCAGAGTGTGTGCTGTTCTGCCTGTGATATTTGTATGGTGCCTGTTGTGTGTGGCTTTTTAGATATTTATTGGGGTGTGTTGATGCCTGGCTATTAAGTTGTTGACTGTCACTTGCTTGTGCTACCCATCCCTCACCGTCTAAGTACTTGATAGGCTGGTGGTTAATCAGCACACCTGTTGACCGACAAAAGGCCTGTTTCCCAGACTTCAATCACTACCCTGGCTGTTTTTGTACCTGCTCATCCAACAGTCATAATAGCTGCAAAATTGAATGTGTGTTCTTATTCATTGCTGTAGGAGGCTACAAATGAGTTTGAGTCTTCTTATCCAACTGCTCATGTGTTCTTGTAATATGGTGGTTACCTTCCTCTTCATCTGTCCTACATTGTCACAGGAGGGGACCCATGCAAGGGATTTGGTAAATTACATTGGAAGTATCTCCAACCTCCAAGCAATCTTTACCCATACTGGCTGAAATTATCTGGAGAGAAAAAGGGGAGCCACGTAGGACGGTGTCCCCCAGTGGTGGGATTCAAATTTTTTTACTACCAGTTCTGTGGGCATGGTGTGGGTTGGTGGATGTGGCTTGGTGAGCATGGCAAGGGAAGGATACTACAAAATCCCATTACCACCCCCCCACCCCAGTGACCTGCTTTCCAGCTCCATTCTCCTGTGCAGGGCAACAAAAGAAGACCCAGCTGATCAGCTAGGACTCGGGAGGCAGAGAATAGAGGGAGTGGGACCAGTCAGAGGTGGTATTGGCTGGTTTTCTGAACTACTCAAAATTTCTGATACCAGTTCTCCAGAACTGGTCAGAACCTGCTAATGCCACCTCTGGTGTCCCCCATCTTGCCCTACACACTGAGTCTATAATACCATGGCTGATTGTATTTTTACCCCATCAGCTGACAGCAGACAAATTTCTCAGATACTAACCAGTTGTTAGGCAACACTTCTGCAGAGTCTAAATTAGCTTCATATCTTGAGTATCTGACCTTTCTATTTATTTATTGAATTTATTTGCTGGCAATCTCATAAAGAAACAACTTTTTAAGGGCTATAGCAGAAATGAGCTTTTAATTTCATCTGGTACCATGCAAGAATAAATAAAACAGTGCTTTCAAACAAATACCTGCATTACTGATCACACTTACTATACAAGGCTACAATTGATTACTGTGCTAGCACCTTGTCCCTGAGCCCTCACTCTATCTGAACAAATTATGGCATAGGGCATATTAGAGTGCAGGTGCTTCCAAAACCTGGTGATACACGATTAGAATATAGTATTGCAGCCAAACTCTGTGCACAGCCTGGAGTTTGATCCTGACAGGTCTCATGATTGACTAAGCTTTCTATCTTTCCAAGGCCAGTAAAATGAAGAGCCAGGTTGTTGGGAAAAAATATGCTGATATTGTAAAATGCTATATAGGGCAGACTATAAGTTTAAATGTCAGGGTTTTGTGTAATGCATCCACCAAAAGCAGAACTCTGAGGCAGGTAGATTCATCAAAGAACATTTATTGGACATACCATATCAGCACAGCTAGTGAAAACCAACTCTAAAAGTTCCCGTGGTTTCCCCCCCTAATTAAAAGAGCAAATATTCCCTCCCCAGGTGTCACTGATCACATTGTCCAATAAAGGTAGCTGGGAGGCTGCTTGGCCACTCCTCTGCCATCTGTCAGGATGACCTTGGTTTCCACAAGAAAACTTTTTGTTTTGACTGGTAGCCAGTCTTTCTGCTTCCTCCTTTCAAAGTTCGTGGCAACTATGAGGCAGGAAAATTTTCTGACATTTTCTGACATTAGAAAGATATACTTCCACTGTGAGCAATTCCTGATGCCATTTTCAGAAAGGTATTCTTTATTTATTAAGCAGATGTATATGGCCATCCAACTCATGCTCTGGTGACTCCAGGCAGCTTACAACATTAAAAATCCACAACATAAGAACCCATAACCCATCACATCCTACCTCATCTCAGCACCAACTCAATCAACTCAACCACTTATTTCCCCTAGAGAAGAAAGTGATAGAAGATTGTTTTAGATTCAAGGACTCCTTTCAAAAATTTTACTTCTCCTTCTACTTTGCAATCTCCTGGGGAAGTTCAGAAGCCTTGGTGCTTTTCTGCAGAAATAACCAAGCCAACAAAATTGCAAAGAATCATCCAATTACCTAGGGCTCTTCATCAGGAAGATAATAAACAGGATATGTGAGGAAGGAGTTACATATCAGAAACTGAACAGAAACTTCATTTACTGGCCAAATGAAGAAGTTGATCTATAATATATGTCGGTATATGCATAATTTCCTATTTATTTATTTTGTCATGTTTATATAGTGTATATTGGAGGTGGTCACCCTTTGAGAGCTGTATGCAATGAAATTTCATTTTAATGTATGCTGTTTAGTGTACATTCAAAATGGCAATAAAGTTATTCTAATATTAATTTGGACAGAAAGTCATGGTGCAAAACTCAAAGAAAAGGCCGACTTTTTTACAGAATGGAGGTATTTTTTTAAAGCCAATCCTACTTTTGGAATCATCCGTGCTATTTTGTAATGTCCTTTATTGCACAGTGGAGTATTGTTAACTGCAATGTTTCTCAGAGCTAAAACAGCTCTTGAGAGTGAAAATTAAATGGCCAAAACTACTGTGGATAAACCATGCCTGTTTAGGGTTGAAATCTGGCACTTCTCAGTCTCTATCTACACTTATCATGATTTCAAGGCAGTATCATCTATATAATCCTGTTGGTAATATTTGGGGGGTAGGTGCACAACAAAGTTCAGGAGAACATATACACACAGAAACACAAAAGAAAGGGAAATTATACAATGATACACAGGCTTCCCTGTAATTTTCCAAAATGTTTTCTCATGGACTTCTGGTTTGAGCTTCTTCAGTGACAGACCGAAACATTGTCTCTCCGAGGCTTCGATCCGTGCTCGCTGCTGGGGCTAAACCACCCCATAGAGGTGGTGAAGAGGAGGAAGACTGCCTGCAGGGTTGATGAGAGCTGCATCTCTCCTTCCCATCTGGCCATTACTCCCTTTCCCGAAGGCAGTTGTAGCGGTGGTCACAAAGAAGAACTCGACCAGAAAAGAATGTGCAGGAGAAAGATGAGAAGAGAAAGTTTTGATTGACTGGGTCAAACAGCAAAAGCAACAAATAAGGTACCCTGGAATTTAAAATTAACAACATTGTTCCCAAAGAAGATTTTGAAGCTGCAAAGGAGAGAGAGAAGGGAATATACTGACAGCTAAGAGACTTAAGCAAGAAACTGAAAAAAAAAATCCACTTTGACATTAATAGGCATCTAAGCTGAAAATAAAAGTCAAAGGGAT
Source organism: Pseudonaja textilis (assembly GCF_900518735.1). The sequence continues at coordinate 22,168 of NW_020770448.1, forward strand.
AAATAAAGATTTCTGGACATTTAGAAGTTTTTAAAAGCTGGAAAGGTGAAAAAAAATGAATAAAAGGGCAGGATCTGGAAAAATGGAAGAGAGTGCCTGGAATTAAGGAATGGAACTGTAATTAAAAGGAACTTACAGTGAAATTTTAACAAGATTCCTCAAAGATACATTTTAATGGAAACTTGGTAACAAAATAATAGAACCCCAGGAAGAGAAAGTGGAAAAAAGAAGCAAGTAGAAACAGTCTTGGAGTATTTGGATGACTTGGTGATTTTTGGTTTTTGCATCTAGATGACTAAAATTAACCGGGTGGTTGTTTAAAAGTTTTTAAAATGGTATCACTCTTAGAAGAACTGAAATCGGAACTTAAAAAATGGAAAGAAGACTCACAAGAAGGGAGAAGTTCTTTTGGCTTCGTGTTTCAATTCTTAGAAATGGAGATCTGGAACTATGAGAAGCAACAAGAAATGCTTGCAGAACAAGAAGATTGGGACAAAGAAGAAGCCATCTTTAATGATCAAATAATTTTAAGTGGGGGGGGGAGAAAAGGGGAGAAAGAGAGTGAAAGGTTTAAGATTAGAAAAAACAACCAAAAAGAAGAACAATTTGAAAGATAAGTATAATATTAGAAAGCAGCAGAAGAGGGGATTACAGATGAGAGAGTTAGAAGTAGAGAGGCGAGGGGGTAAATAGGGCAGATAGGAGAAAAGGGGGAAGAAGGCAAGGAAAAGAAGTTGTAAAAGACAGAAACAAGAAATGGAGAAACAGGGAAAAGATATAAGGATTGTAACCATAAGTTTGTTTAGAGATAATGGGTGAAAATTTAATTGTAAAAGGGATTCTGCAAAGGTACATAAGGTAGCTTTGTTATATTACAAATAGAAATAACTTTAGAAAACATGATGATGGATAAAATATTTATTGTAATGCAGTGGGATGTTTGTTAATAAATAAATGAATTAAAATGATTGAGAGAATTAAAAGGGAACATTTTTAATTATTAGTAATGATTTATAAAAATATAAGTGAGAAATATGGGGG
>NW_020770449.1:0-23199 GCF_900518735.1 Pseudonaja textilis
ATGATGATGATGATGATGATGATGATGATGATGATGATGATGATGATATATATTTAATCATGTTTACTTCTGGTGATTCTATGGGCTTTATTTCTCCTTATCTTCTGATCTTGGTCTACTTCTTTGTGTTGTTTTATGCCAAATAGACTTTTTTCCTTTTCAGACATGGATTCTTGTTATCAGCGTCCAGAGGACCAGTATCCCTGCAAAGCCCAGGATTGATGCATTCCAAAAGAGATCAGCTTTCTATCTTTCCAAGAACATTTGGAGGTCACCTTGGCTATTGTTGCTGTTTTCTGTTCTTTGGTCACAGCTCTGGTCCTTGCAGTCTTTGTCCAACACAAGAATACACCCATAGTCAAGGCAAAAAACCAAGGGCTCAGCTACACCCTCCTGGTCTCCCTTCTGCTTTCCTTTCTCTGCCCTTTCATTTCATTGGTCAGCCTCAGAGGGCAACCTGTCTCCTTCAACAAACTGCTTTTGGAATCATTTTCTCTCTGGCAGTTTCTTTTTTTTTATAATTTTTTTTTATTTTAACAACAAGACAACATAAACATACCACAAAAAACATAAAAATATCATCCTTCTTCATGAATTTACATACAGTGCATCGATTGGTTTACCACCTTTTTTGTGCATCTATTTCCTAGTCACTAATATAATTATATTACATAATAGCTCATATTATCAATCAATAATTGTATAACCTAATATCATCACTAAAAAAAATCATTTATCTATAATTTTGTTAATTCATATTTTAACGAGATAACTATAGTTTACTTAGTTTATTTTGCAATAAATCATAAGATCATACCAAATCTATCTTGATAATGTTTTATAAAGATAATATCAAGAAAAAAATTTTTTATGCTAAATCTGAATATTCTATTATTATGTTTTATTATCTAACCATTGATAAAAAAGATCCCAAATTTCATAAAATTGTTTATCTTCTTGTTCTCTGATTTCAAATGTCAATTTACTCATTTCAGCACAATCCAATATTTTCTTAATAATTTCTTCCTCTGGTGGAGTTTTCTCACTCTTCCAGTTTTTAGCAAATACAATCCTAGCCGCTGTTAATATATTTACAATCAAATACTTCAAATACCTGTCAAGATCCTGTCTAAATCAGTCAATTTATCATAAAATCTCTCTGCTTTAGAATCTATAAGATACCCTGAATGTATTTGCGCATATGAAAACCAATTCATCTTTATGCCTTGTTCTTCTAGTTTTTGCATTGTTTTAAGTTCACTCTTTTCATCCAGTATTTCCCCATATCTAACTGTTTGTTCCTTCTCATATATTATAGGATAAGAAAAAGCTTCAATAGTTGATAACCAGACTGGGATTTTCAAATAACATTTTCTCTCAATTTTCTCCCAATTCAACCATAAAGACTCCCTTATATAATGCCTTCTAAAATAGCCCTGCGATTTAGTTCCCTTATACCACAGAAAAACATGCCATCCCAGTAATAAATCATGCCCTTCTAGTATCAACAATCTAGTCTTTCTTAATGTTATCCAATCTTTAACCCACATTAAATTTGCAGCTTGGTAGTATAACTCCCAATTCAGAAGGCCAAAACCTCCTCTAATTCTAGCAGCTTGTAGAAGTTTTAATTTTATTCTGGCTTTCTTACCTTGCCATATAAACTTCAACACAATTTTATTTAATTCTTCAAAGTAATCTTTACCATGCCTGATTGGTATGGTTTGGAACAAATATAAAATTCTGGGTAAAATATTCATCTTGATTGTTGAAATTCTACCTATCAATGACAATTGTAGATTTTCCCATTTCTTCAAATCAGATGCTATCTGTTGTTTAAGTTTAATATAGTTATTCTCTTTCAATGTAGTACATCTTGATGTCAAATATAAACCCAAATATTTAACCTTATTCGTAACTTGAATTTTCAATAAATCTGCCAGTTCATCTCTTTGTTTTAATAACATATTCTTTGTCAAGATCTTTGTTTTATTTTTGTTTATTTTCAAGCCGGCCATCTCACCATAAATCTCTATCTTTTTTAGTAGCTTTAAAGCTGTTCCTAGAGGATCTTCCAAAATAAAAACCAAATCATCCGCAAAGGCTTGCAATTTAAATTCCTCCTTCTTAATTTTCATTCCTTTTATATTTGGATCCTCTCTAATGTTTCTATTCAGCACTTCCAAAGTCAATACAAATAACAAAGGTGATAATGGGCATCCTTGTCTTGTGCCTTTTCTTATATTAATAGAATCTGTAAAATCTCCCTCTATCATCACTCTTGCCGTTTGTTTGTCATATATGGCTTCTATTGCTTGAATAAATTTTCTAGCAAAGCCCATCTGTTCCAATAACAAAAACATGAATCTCCAATTCACATTATCAAATGCCTTTGGGGCATCTAAAAATATCAAAGCCATTTGTTTTTCAGGATGCGCCTCGTAATATTCCAGTGTCCAGAATTACCCTCATATTATCCCTAATTTGTCTCCTTGGCAGGAATCCATTCTGGTCAGGATGAATAAAGTTATTTAGGTATCTTTTGAGCCTTTCTGCCAGGATGGAAGCAAAGATTTTGTAATCTGCATTCAGTAAAGAAATAGGTCTATAGTTCTTAATTTATGATGGATTGGCCCCTTCTTTTGGAATAAGTGTGATATAAGCTTCTGACCATGTTTTGGGTATTTTCTTATTTAACATGGCTTCATTCATAACTTCTAACAGTGGAGTGCTCAACGATTCTTGTAATGTTTTATAAAATTCTGCCAGGAGCCCATCTGGGCCTGGTGCTTTTCCATTATTCTGCCTATTAAATGCTTCTGTTAGTTCCATCATTGTTATGGTACTTTCTAACATTTTTTCAGTCTCTTCAGATATCTTAGGTAGGTTAGCATTTTGTAGATAAAGCTTAATTCTCTCCTCATCAAAATCCTCCTGCTTATATAATTGTCCATAAAAGTCTTGGATAATTGTCTTTTTCTCCTTATTACCATAACACATTTGGCCTTGACCATCTATTAACTGTACTATTTTCCTAGATTCTTTCTCCTTTCTCAATTTGTATGCTAGCCATCTACCTGGTTTATTTGCATCTTCAAAATAGTTCTGTTTAGCACTTCTAATTTTTTGTGCCAATTCTTCTTTCTCTGCCTGACCCATCTTATGTTTAATTATATCCATTTTGAATTTAATATCTTTTTTCTGTGGCATATTCTGCAATTCTTTTTCCAGTTTTTTATAATCATCTTCTAAAGCTTTAATAGTTTGTCTCTTCCTGATATTCTTTTTCTTTGTATAATCCATTATTAATCCTCTCGCATATGCCTTCATTGTATCCCAAACATTCTGCATTGAAGTATCTTCTTTTTTATTTTCACTGAAAAAGAAAGCCAATTCTTTGCCCATCCATTGTGTAAAGTCTTTTTCCTTTAAGATAGCGTTGTTTAATGTCCATCTAGATCTTCTTCTTTGTCCTTTCCATTTAATTGTCATAGGATTATGGTCTGCCCATATACCCGTTTCTATATTTATTTCTTGAATGTTAGATATTAGTTCTGATGAAGTCCAAATCATATCTATTCTGGACCATGATAAATGTCTATTTTAATAAAAAGTATATTGTTGGGTTTTACCATTTCTTTCTCTCCATCTATCTTTTAAATTTAATTCATCTACCATTTTAAAAAAGGATTTAGGGAGCGTCTTTCTATTTTGTTTTAATGCTGTCGCTGTATAGTCCAATTTATTATCTACAATTCCATTAAAATCTCCCATCATAATTATATTGACATGGTCCAGTCCAATTGATTTCATATGTAACTTTTTATAAAATTCTTCTTGTTTATCGTTCGGAGCATAAATTGCAACAAGTAGTGTTTTTATATTGTTATCCACTATTTCAACCATTAATACTCTTCCATCTTCATCAGTATAAATCAATTTTGCTGCAATAGTTTCTTTAATGTACTGGACCACTCCTCTTTTCTTACAGTTAGTCAAGGAAGTAAAAATTTTCCCCAGTTTTGGTCTTACCAATAATCGATGTTGTTTTTTAATATGTACTTCTTGTAGGCAAATTATATCAAATTTTGACTTCTCTAATTTATGAAAGATTTTTCTTCTTTTAATAGCTGAGTTCAATCCATTTATATTCATAGAAATCAATTTTTTTTCCTCCATGGTCTCCCTCATGCTTTCCTTTCTCTGCCCTTTGCTTTTCATTGGTCAGCCTCAGAGGGCAACCTGTCTCCTTCAACAAACTGCTTTTGGAATCATTTTCTCTCTGACAGTTTCTTGTGTTGTAGCCAAAACCCTCATTGTGGTCTTAGCTTTCATGGCCACCAAACCAGATTCTAAGATGAGGTCATGGGTAGGGAACAAGATGGCCCTCTTTATGGTTCCTTCTTGCTCTGTTGTTCAAACTACCCTTTGTATTGTGTGGCTGGTGAGCTCTACTCCCTTCCCAAATCTTGACATGCACTTGCTGCCTACAGAAATGGTCCTGGAATGCAATGAAGGCTCTGCTACCTTTTGTGTGTTTGTGTGTCCTGGGTTTCATTGGCCTCCTGGCCATGATCAGCTTTACCATGGCTTTTCTTGGAAGGAACCTTCCAGACAGTTTCAATGAAACAAAATTTATCACCTTCAGCATGCTTCTCTTTTGCAGTGTCTGGATCTCTTTTGTCCGAGCCTACCAGAGCACCAAAGGGAACTACATGGTGGCTGTGGAGATCTTCTCCATTTTAGCCTCAAGTACTGGATTATTGGTCCTCATTTTCTCCCCCAAACTGTATATCATCTTAATAAAACATGAGCTGAATAACAAGCAACAGCTCATGCAAAAAACCCTCATAAAATGATTTACAGAAATCAGTTTGGTACAAAAGGGTATTTAGATCAGTGATTGTTGCCTGCAATGACACATGCCTTAAGTACTTTTGAAAATGCAATAGCTGTGTATTAGTGTAATAATAAAATGTATAATTTTCATTATCTTTCCATTCTTTCATGCCTGTGGTGTAATAATTAAAACATTATAAACTTTATCATAACATACGGAAAAACTTCCTGATTTTTAGAACTTTAAACATTGATCTACTGTACCCCATGAAGCGATAAGATTCAGTGATTCATTGTACTTAGCAATTATGGTCCCTGAAGAAAATTTTGAAAAGTGTAAATAGGAAATACTCTAGTAAACCAAAAGAAAAAGAGTATATTTGAGTGATTCGTGGGTACAGATGTCCAAGAACATGAAAATACAACAAAAGTTCAGAAACTCTGTTCCGGCTGCAGATATATAGACTCTGATCCATCTATATGCCTGAAAACATGTGCATTTTTGATTGATTAGCTTAAATAAGAGTCCCCTACCATGATGTGGCTGTATATATCTGAATTTCCAAAAGTTTGTGCACTACATGGAGTTCACAGCAGATATTTTCTCCTTGTGTCCTGATAGAGAAACATCTGTCATGGTCAGGGGTCTGCAACCTTAAACACTCAAAGAGCCAATTGGACCCATTTGGACTCAGAAAAAAAACAATCTTCAGGCAACCCTCTTCCTCCTCCTCCTCCCCCTCCTCTTGCCACCCCCTGGATGACTGTGGCAGGGCTGGGAGGGTGCGCGTGGGCAAGGAGACCCCCCTTAAGTGAGCAGCTCACCATCCCACATGTGCCTTTGCTGTACTTTGGTGCTTGCTTGAGGAGGGTCTCCCCACATGTGCGCACCCTCCCAGCCCCACCACAGCAAGCCAGGGGACCACAAGAGGAGGGGGAGGAGGGTCACTGCAGGAGCAAAGTGGCCCTGTACTGCCTTCATGCCAGATTTGCCTTTAAGGCATCCTTTGTTTCCTGCCACTTCAGGCTGGAATTTGCACCCTCTACGTTCAGCCGAAGAGCTGCCAGACCTGGGGGGACAACAACATGGCACGGCAATGGCCAGAGGCTTTAGGCAGGAGAAAAACTGCATCTCGTTAAGACCCTCCTTAAGTAGGCAGCCACCCTCCCTGCACACACCTTTGTTATGCTTTGGCGCTCACTTAAGGAGGGCCTTCCCATGAGTGCACAGACTCCATGGTCATGAGAGGAGAGGGAGGGGGAGGAGGAGGGCCACCCAAAAGGAAGCCTCTGCTGTGGCTGGCAATTGTTCCTCAGCAAGCCCAGATTTCCAGAAAGAAAAAAATAAAAGGAATAGCTGAGAGCCCCAAAGAGAACTTGCTGATTTACAAGAGAGAGAGAAGGGACACAGACAGAGAGCATGAAAGAAATGCACACATACACACAGAGAGAGAGACATGGGGGGCGGGGAACTGACTGATGGACAAGCATCTTGTGCAAGGGCGCTCTGGCTTTCTCTGAGCCTGACCCCCAGGGTTGGGGTGCGAGGATTGGGGGGGACCTTAGGATACCTAAGACCACAACAGTATTATTATTACCACTATTCAGCATGGGCTTGTAACGTTTCAAGTGTCCCATTCAAAGTGTTGAAAGAAAGGTCAATAGGAAAAGGCCTGTCACGTGGACCCAATGTTATCTAAATGACTGTTCTCATACCTAAATTACTAAAGTTTGCAACCTTCATTGATTGATATTTTGGGTATAAGGGTGGATGAATTCATGTAAAAAAATCAGTGAATTATCATATGCCAGCAGAAATAGAAAATAGAAAATTTTGAACTGAAGCTTAGTGACCCAAGTCTGAATTGAAACCCCACAAACTCAGCTGAAATAAATATATCAATAGCAAAGGTGATATCTCAAAACAAGTCCCAAAGGGTTTGACCTTCCTTGCTGCATTGTTTTTTTTTCCTGTTGCCTGTTTCGACCCCGCATGGAAATACTCCTGCTAAATATTCTTATATCTCATTTTTGAAAGTTGCATTCTTCTGAAATTTCTTAGGAGAAGAGTTTTGTTGAAATGATAGGTTGGAAAATTGTTTTCTTCTACTACATGAAAGAAAGTCTAATATTAAGCAGATATTTAAATTCCCTATAATTATCTAATTGATGCTGATAACTTGAAAAACTCCTCCAGTTGACAAGGGATTTTTTGGTAGCAACTAACAAAACAAAATCAAGATTGGTGATTCTTCTTAATCTATGCTGGAACATTGGCACAAGGATTTTAAAGCAATTGGGAGCTCTGCAGTTATTAATCAAGCTGATATTGCTAGCCATGCAAGGATGCCAATGCTTGAATGACTGAAAAAAACACAGATGACTTGATGTTAAGAAGATGTAAATGCAAGATCATGAACTTTATTCTCTGGATTCTCATACTGCTTCCTTGGACATCATGTGATGTTCCAGTTGCTAAATGCATGAACAGTGATCCACGGAATATCAACCATAAGTATTACCAGTCAGGGGATGTTATCATAGCTGCCATTAGTTCACAAAGCTTCATGTTTTCCAATCCTCTCAACTTTCAAAGGCATCCCTCTTTTGAAGTCCTTGAAGATCTCATGTAAGCAATTGATACCTTAATCAAGCAGTTCAGGTGATAAGTGTCTCATAAGATTTGCACCCATTACTTTTCAATCAAACTAAGGGACTTACTATCCTTTAAGTTTCAATGAGCTATAATATTCATCCAGTGAAAGAGACTCCACTTTACGTTATGTTCCCAAGAAAGATGATCAGTTAAATTTTATATGGTTGGACATTACTGTGGCTCATTCTACCCTCCCCACTTCTTTGCAACATATTACTTTATTCTCATTGTACTTCTTCTAGAACTTTCAATAAATTTTAAGAGAATTGTTCCTTTCCATTTTCCTGAACACCCAGGGAAGATTGATACTAACTTATTTGGGATATTCTTTATTTCTATAGTCTTGATTGGCCAAGTGTGGTTGGACACACAAGGAATTTGTCCCTGGTGCAGAAGTTCTTAGTACACATACAAATAACAAAGCTAAACCATAAATCATAAGGTTTCCATTTTAAAAACCTTCCATCTTTCATCAAGGACTATGAATTGAAAGACAACTAAAAGCTATTAAAATATATAAATCAGTAAAACTAACAATATCAGGATGGGATTTGAATGTAGGGTGTGACAGAAAATGAATTTTCAACCAAGCTGCATTCTTGAAAGATGGCTGGAATAATGGGAAACTCAAATTTCAAAATGAGGATGTTCAACTAATGGAAATCCTATCTCTAGGAGTAGGGCATACAGTCCATGGCTAAACCCTGTTTTCTGCTAAGGTATGTGGTTGGTCAAACTCCTTCCATTCATACCTTATTTTCTCTCACAGATGTACTCTTGTTAAAAATGAAAGTTAACAGTGACATGCATTTTTGGAAATAACATGGTGGAAATGAAAGTATGATTATGTACAAGTGTTATAATCTGGAACCACGTTGCCCACATAAAGAGATTTGTAAAAATTAAAAAATTAAAAACTTTTTGAAAAAAAAAGAGAGAAAATTTTGGTGGTCCTCTGAAAAATTATTTGCATTTTTTATATTGCACTAAATCCGGGGTCCTCAAACTATATCCCCTCGGCCAGGTACATGCAATGAAGTTGAGGGTCTTCCCCTTCGAGGTCTTTTTGTGCTGGTAGGAGGAGGGCAGAAATTTGAACTTGGGGTCTGCTTCAGCCTCCGGGTGCATGGCTTTGGGCGAAGGCAAGAGAGATGTGCCACTGCTGGCAAAGAGCTGGAAGGCCTCATTCCAGTGGGACTGCATCATGGCCTGGAACTGGCTGACCATCTCGCCCACAGAGCCACCCAGGCACTGATACCTGGCTTTGCATTCCCGCAGGTCTTCCCTCTAATTGGAAAGCCTATGCTCGTAATCCTCAGTGAAGTGCTTCTGCTGAGCCTCCTTCTCAGTCAGATCCAATTTGAACTGAGCCAGATGTTTTGCAAACTCTTTCTTATGGTGTCTGCTCCAACTGCTTCCTGTTGGGACCCTAAGTAGCCCGGGTGGGTAGATGAGGAGTGACTGGGAGGGGAAGGGTGAATAGAGGCTGAAGAGATGCCACTCACACTCAAAGTGAGTGACATTCAGTTGGCCACATACATGCTGTCACATGACCACCTAGCTACACCCACCCAGCCAGTCATTAGGCAGACCATATTAGTGGTCTGTGGGATTTAAAATTATGAATTTAGTGGTTTCTGAGGGCTAAAAGATTGGTGACCTCTGTTTTAGAAAGTCCAGGGGTGATCTGCCAAAACAAAGTGAATTTGGGTGGAACCCATCTTTTCAGTGACTTTTGGTGGAACCCATCTTTGTGTCTGAGTTTCATCATGAAGTTGTCCAGATATCTTATGATTCTATAATATTACAAAATACAATATCAATATATTAAAGGAAATGGGAATTTAGCAATACTTAAACTGCTTAAATAGAGAGAATTCAACTGTGCAAATAAATCTCATTACAGATTTTTGACTCAGACCTACCAGCACATCTTGGCTCTTGTCTTTGCTGTGAAGGAGATCAATGATGATACTCAGATGCTACGCAACATCTCTCTGGGTTTCAACATTTATAATACCTACTTCACTGGAAGCTTAACTTATCTTGCTTCACTGGAGCTCCTCTCCACCTGGGGCAGATTCATTCCAAACTATAAATGCGATGCTCAAAGTACTACTATAGCTGTGATTGGGGGGCCTGACTCCAAAGCATGTCTTTTCATGGCAAGCATTCTGAGCATCTACAAGTTACCTCAGGTAAGGTAGACACCCAGAACATTTTTATTAATTTGGGACAAAGAAGGTGGCATCATCCTAAGGGGATGGTTATTCTCTGTATTAAACATGAATCTTGATGCAGAATCTTTTAAAATTTTGAATTAGCATTTCACAGCATCCATCATGGAGTTTTGAGGAAGGGGGCATAGATCCAAACTGAGTCAGTCATCAGGACCAGCAGATTAGTCTCCTGACTTTTAGACTTGTGCTGGAACCCATCTTCAAGGATGTATACACATTCTGCTATAGAGAATTTCCCTGCCTCCAGATTGAGTCCAGAATAGTGGTGGGATTCAGAAATAATTTACTACCAGTTCTGTGAGCGTGGCTTTGTGGGCATGGTGTGGCTTTGTGGGCATGGTTTGTGGGTGTGGCAGGGGAAGGATACTGTAAAATCTCCATTCCCACCCCAACCCACAAGCCTGCTTTCCAGCTCCATTCTTCTATGCAGATCAACTAAAGAAGACTCAGCTGGGACTCGGGAGGTAGAGAATAGATGTGGGTGGGGCCAGTCAGAGTATTTGCCGATTCTCTGAACTACTCAAAATTTCCGCTACCAATTCTCCAGAATGGTGAGAACCTGCTGAATATCACCTCTGGTCAAGAAGCTCAGAAGCCTGATGATCCTGGTTCTGATGATCGACCCAGATTGGGTCTTGCAACATTATTGTGGGACACATATATTTGCCCCATTCATACATCCAATTTAGCATAGTATAAAATACTTATAATTCTATTTCACAAACCTCTGTTGGATTGAAAAAGGCAATCATAGCAATATTTTGTATGTACTTCATGTGCTGCAGATAAAATCATTTGATTTTCAATTTTGATAATTCAAAAATTTGGGATTTTTTTTAACGTTTATGGTACTTCTACCACAAAGGGTATGAGAAACATATTCCAATTCTATCTTAAGAATTTAGAAATAATTTTTGGGTTGATGATAATACCACTTTCCAAATCATTTTAACAGTCTTGATTGATGTACTCTACATATTTAAAAGGTACCTATCCATGTCCAGATTGAAAAGATTACTGTCTACTGTTACAGTCCTAATTTGATCAAATCCCATTGTTTTCCCATTCTTAGGCAATTATTTTGGTGGAGAATTATTTTTATTGTAGAATATGCAACAAGAAGTAAATAACAAATGAAAAGTTGAAGATACAGAAAAGTTAAATTCTATCTTTAACAGGAATTATTCCCATCACTTTTCATATTCTTCCACTCTTTCCTAAAATATGAGATGGATATCCAATCTCCAGACAATATAAATTTGCCTACACAAATCTTACCTACTTAATCTTGCTCTCCCCCCTGTTTTTTATAGCTTGGCTATGGATCATCTCCTATGATTAATGACCCATCCCAACAAGCCTTCTTTCAATGGATGCTCCCTAATAGAAACCAACAATATAAGGGGATGCTTCAACTGCTTTTGCTTTTCAGATGGACCTGGATTGGTGTCATTTTTATACAGGATGACAATGGCCTCAGGTTTATACAGAAAGAACTTCCCACGTTTTCTCAAAGTGGTATCTGCTTTGATTTTATAGAACCATTCCCAACTGTGTATTTCAAAAGTGGCATTCATGAAATGATGGAATCATGGGTCAAACTGTATGTCTACATAAGTGATAGCTTTGCCAGTGTTGTGGTTTTACATGGTGAAATTCACACTACAATATTTCTGAGAATGTTTCCCAGAATTTTGGAAGTTGAAGACAAAGAAATGAAGACAGGGAAAGTATGGATCATGATGGCACAGATAGAATTCACTTCTGTTCCTTTTCAACAATCCTGGGATATAGATATCCTTCATGGTTCCTTAGCCTTTGCAATCCAGTCAAAGGAGGTGGTAGGTTTTCAACATTTTCTTCAGATGAGAAATCCTAATGTGGAAACCAGAGATGGGTTTATTAAGGACTTTTGGAGACAGGCATTTGATTGTTCCTTCCCAATTTCCTTGGAAGAGGAAAATGTTTGGAATCTCTGCAGTGGGGAGGAGAAGCTGGGGACCCTTCCTAGGTCTGTCTTTGACATGAGCATAACTCCTCATAGCTATAGCATCTACAATGCAATTTATGCTGTGGCCCATGCATTAAAATCCATGAGCTCATCAATGCTCAAACACAGAACTATATCAGAGGAAGGACAGAAGAATGTTCTGAATTCATTACTTTGGCAGGTAATGTCTTGAAATCACAAATACAAGGAAATTGTCAATAGTTAAATTCCTATCCTCGTGAATGCTTGTCTACATACATGGAATTCTTCACTTTATGATATTAACATTATTATCTATTTGAAGAATATGATGATGATGATGATGATGATGATGATGATGATGACGATGATGACAATGATTCAATGATTCTATGGGACAGGCTTTCAACATCTTCTGATCTACTTTTTTAGATTTTCTATGCTCTTGATGAAGTCAGCTTTGAGGGAGTCTGGCCATCATGTTCTTTGGTGGCTGGGTTTCTTTTTACCCCTAACTCTTCCAAATATAATTGATTTCTCCAGTGAATTCCTTCCACATGAACCAAATGACACAGCTAATATAGAACTATGTCAAAATGCATAGGATGCTCCTATTTAAGTAACTGCAAGAAGGATAATAGGAAGAGACCTCATTTTTATGAGAACTCTTACTCTTATAGTTGTAGTAGCGAGTTAGGAACACTAATATATAATACAAAAATCTCGGTTTGCCTCTTTGCTCAATTCTTTTAATTCCAGTTAGTTTTGGTGTCTTGATGCTTTATATTCTCTCCTTCTCCTTCCTCCTCCTCCTTCTCATTTGGTTTGACTTCATGTTTAAATTATTGACACATTGTAAGCACTAATAATAAGCACCTGCTTAGCTATATTTTTAATTAGGAAAATTGATAGTATGCTTAGGCATTACTACTTCAATCCTATGAAATATCCTGACTTTCTCTTATATTGTTTATGTTACATTTGCATAGCTTTATTGCTTTTTCCCCACTTTCATTTTAGTTGCACCCTTATCTCAGAAAAGTCTCATTTAACAATAGTGTTGGGAAGATGATTTCTTTTGATCAAAATGGGAACCTGGAAGCAGGATTTGATATTATCAATTGGATCACATTCCCAAACTTAACATTGCTTCGAGTCAAAATGGGAACATTTGACCACAGAGCTCCCAAAGACAATGCATTCAGCCTTTTTGTTGATGCCATCAAATGGCCAAAGAGATTTAACCAGGTATGTTCTGTCTACAGTCTGCAGTTTTTCCTATTATTTCCTCTGCTCTAAGTTCAGAATATAAATAGTAAAGTAACCATATTGCCATTTTGGGTTAAGATACTTGATACTTATTCCAAATAACTATATAACCAAAATTGTTTTAAAAGATAAATGGTTTAATGACTGAGGATTCTGAGAAGGAGATTATTTTTTGCGGTCTTCAGAGGGTATCCATTTTAAATTATATATGTATGCCTAGTAGCCATGTATCATTCTGCAATTATTTTAAAATTGCTTTTCATTCCGAGACTCACACTTAACAAGATAGTAAATGTTAGTTTAATGAAGGACTAGGAGTGACATGATAGCAGTGTTCCAATATCTCAGAGGCTGCCACAAAGAAGAGAGAGTCCAGCTATTCTGCAAAGCACCTGAGGATGTGACAAGAAGCAATGGGTGGAAACTAATCAAGGGGGAGAAGCAACCTAGAACTATGTAGAAATTTCCTAACAGTGAGAACAATTAACCAGTGGAAGAGTTTGCCTTTAGAAGTGATGGGTGCTCCAACATTGGAGATTTTATTAAAATATTGGACAACCATTTATCGGAATAGGTTGGCCTGAGCATCTAATGTTTTTCAATCGCTGAATATTTTTACACACAAAAGAAATTATACAAGAGGCTACTAAAGGAGTAAATATGCAAATTTCCACCTGAGACTATACCCAGGATCCATCAAGTAGCGATAAGCATATATCATAGTCTATTTAGGGATCTTGTCTCTAAATCTACAGTTCATGCGAATTCTGATAACAATAATAATTTAATCTCTTGACAACTGGCCTAGGTATTTTCAAAGTGTGTTCCAACTATTCAGAAGGCTACCAAATTGTTCAATAGAGATTAATTGTAGATGACTGTAACAAATGATCTGTTCCAGTTATTGGAATGATGCATGGTAATAGTTTGACATAGTTGATGTCACTTATGCATTCTTGAATTGATTCTCATGCTTATTATGACATAATGCATGTTCTTCTACTGATTATTTTTTGGCGGTAGTACCTCTCATTTTTTTTACTTGGGTATGGAAACCTTGTTATGTAGTACCACTGTACATCTGTCCACACTACAGGAGATGCAATACAGACTGGTGTCTGCTATCTTTGGTTAATCAGATGATTTCGTGATTGTTTTTCTTAATCAAGTTATAGAAGATTTTAAGGTGGTGCTTTCTTTAAAAAAAATCCTATTTGGTAAATGGCCTTCTCTATATAGGGGAGAAATAGCAATAGCAATAGCACTTAGACTTATATATTACTTCACAGTACTTTACAGCCCTCTCTAAGCAGTTTTAAAGAGTCAGCATATTGCCCCCAACAATCCGGGTCCTCATTTTACCCACCTCAAAAGGATGGAAACAGGGGTGGGTTTCTACCAGTTCACACTGGTTCTATAGAACCAGTTGTTAACGTCATTGGTAGTTCTAAGAACCGCTAATTCTAAGAAACCCTGTTTGGCCCCGCCCCTCTTTACTGCTCCTATGGGCCAAAAACTGATTTTTATTACTGTGCATGCACAAAAATCCCTTCCTCATTCTTCCCTGCCTGCCCCTCCCTTCGCTGCCCTGGCCCCCACCCCTATCTGCTGCTCCAAAGTAAAAAAAAAGTTCTTTTTAAATAACAGGTTTTTTTCTGTGCACGCGCAAAAATCCCTTCCTCATTCACCCCTGCCCACCTCGCCCCACCCCTACTTATAGCGCATGTGGACTACTACAAAATTTTTCTTGCTCGGTGCCATCATTCACACCACCACCACCACCACCAGCAGTAGCCAAGCCAGCCAGCCATCACTGCCTTCCTCTGCCACCCTGCTGAATGAGTGAGGGCAAGCTGCAGCCCCAGTCACCACTGCCACTAACTCTCCTTGGCTGGCCAGCCTGCCTCCCAGGCCTGCCTTGCCCAGCCTGCCTCCTGGCCTGCCTGCCTTACCTTAAAGAAGACACAAGCCTTGGATGCTGACACTGATGCCAACTGTCCTCACCTGCCCTGACTGCCTATCCCAAAGGCCTTTGAAGATGTGGACCGATAAGTACAAACTCCAACCTGATTGCCTACCTACTGCTGCCAGTCCTGGGCGATTGCCAACTCCCAGGATACCCACCGCCCTTGCTGATGCTCCCTGCCTTGCTTGCCCCCATCTTCCCTCACCTGCAGCCCTCCATTGTTGCTGCCTTCCCTTCCCACCACCAATTGGTAGTGAGAAGGCAAAGCATCAGCTCCTGCTGGCCTGGTCCCCTACCTCTACCTGCTGCTGGTGCCACTGCCAGCCAACCCCTGGGTTGGGGCCGCTGCCTTGCCCACATGGTGGTCGCCATCTTGGCTAGGCTGCTGGTGCCAGCCTGCCACTTTCCCTCACCTGTCACAGCCCAAGGGTTACTGCCTTACCTTCCCACCACTGATTGGTAGTGAGGAGTCGAAGCAGCAAGTCCTGATGGGCCAGTCCCCTACCTCCTCCTGCCACCGCCACCACCAGCCCGGTCGAGAGCTGACTCCTGCACTGGCCATCCTTGCTGCAGCAAGCTAGAAGATGAGGAGGACCCCAGCATTGTTGGCTAGCCAACTTGCCTGTCTCCTTTTTGGTAAGTTGCTCTTTTTATTTATGTATTTATTTACTTTTTTACTATCTCTTTTTGTTTTTATTAATCATAAAACAAAACAGATACTAAATAAATAAATAAACACATAAATAAAAAATATTTTACTATTCATTTTGATGGTTCTCCTTTGCTTACAGAAACATCAAGCTGAATAGTAAAATAATTTTTATTTATGTGTTTATTTATTTCTTTAATATCTGTTTTGTTTTTGTGATTAATAAAAATAAAAACAGACAGTAAAAAAATAAATAAATACATAAATAAAAAAGCAACTTACCAAAAGGGACACAGGCAACTTCTTGTTACATTGATGTTATAAATTGTATGTTACTGCTTAAATCAATATAGAGCAACATCAATCTAACAAGAAGTTGCATTCATATATAAATGAATTTTTTTTAAATAAAAGTGTTTTATTTTAAACAAACATAAACATAAACCATCTTCACTTACATAATGTGTTGGTTGGTACAAATCACTTGTGCACAATCTTTGCAGTCTTTCCCTTCCAATTTGCATTAATCCTTATATCATAAATGCACTATATATATTTATATTATTACTGTTATTAATTACTTACTAGATTACTAATATTACATCATTTTATGCAACAAAATCACCTTTTTTACTTAATATACTTTATAATATTCATTTCATCATCACCAATTTATTCTATAAGAGTATATCCTTACTTTACCTTACCTCTGTAATTCTATTATACTTATATTATAAAATGGAAATACTATTAACAAACTAAGGGAGTACAATATTGTACTGCAGCAGTACAATAATTTTAGGGGAAAATATGATGGACTGGACGTTTCCCATAAAAAAATTAGGTTGCAAGCATTGCAGAAGATTTGAAATTTTGAGCAAAGAACAAAGTGTCCACGGAGCTAAGGAGTGGAAAAATTACCATATTTAACCATCAGGAAGGAGTAAAGAAATCCCACAAGCTTCCCTCAGAAAGAAATTGAAGGAACATTTCTCTTCTAAGGCTCACAACATCTGTACAGAGAAGTTAAAGCAATGCGAGCAGGATGTCATAAGCAAAGGACTGGAGAAGATGAGTGAGAAATATCTGGGTAGTACATGTAGGGTGTTTATTACAGTGTATAGTTTGGCACAAACTTGCAGACCATTTTCATAAATAGAAGATCTGACTGAGTTACAAAAAAGAAATGATGTAGATTTGGGAACAGGGTTGCATTCATGCAGTTGCAATAGTAGATTTCATTGCAAAAGATATCAGGAAACATTTATTTAGCAAAATTATTGAGAAAACTCACAAAATCTGTTTGATAATTGACGCCTCAACAATACCTTCCAAATGAAAAAACTTCCAGTTGCAAGGCTTGGGCGGTGGCAGGAATCCGCGATCGTGTGCGGTTCCTGCTGCGCTCGCTGCTGAAGTGCCTCTGATCCAGCCGGGTTTGGAGGCTGTCATTACCCCGTAGAGGTAACGGAGGCAGAGGAGATCCGGGCAGGGGTCTGGGGATATCGCAACCCCTTTCCCCAGCCAGCTAGACTCCTTTTTCCTAAGGTGGTGGAGCGGCGATCAGCAATGGCCGCCACAAAGAAACCTTCAGCCGGACAAGATCGTGCAGGAGGAAGTGTCAGAAAGTGAAAGTTTTTTGGCTGAACCAGGACTCTAAGATATATCTAAATACCCTGGAACTTAATTTTTTTTTAATGATATATTATTTCCAAAAGAGATTGTGAAAGTGGCAAACGAAAGTGTTAAAAGGGAAAGTTCACTCTCCTTCATTATGGAAATAGCAAATAGACATTGAAAAACCTGCTTTGGTACAGAAGGTAAAAATCAAAAGTTTTTTGCTATAAGTGGGAAGGGAGAGGTAAAAAATAAACTTATATTAATCTTAATCTTGCTGGAGGAGATGGCTGAGAATTTATAAGATTAGAGATTAACTGCAATAAGACTTCAAAAATATATTTGGGAACTTTGTAATTGATATTGCCCCAGGAGGAGAAAGTGAAAAGAGAAGAAGGTGCTAAATGAAATATTTTGTGTTTGTTTGGATTGCTTGATGACTTTGGGACTTTTGGAAACTACTCTAAGATTAAAAACATTCAGGTTGTTTTTTTAAAAAAAGAAGAAGAAGAAGAAACTTTATAGTGGCATTATCTGTGGAAGAATTAAAAATGGAATTTGAAAAATTAAAAGAAGAGAAACAAGAAGGCAAGGGCTCTTTTGGATCTGTTTTTCATTTCTTAGAAATGGTGATTTCTATCTACCAGCAAATACAACAACAACAACAAGAAGAAGAAGAAGCCATCTTTAATGGACAAATAACTTTAGTCAAGAAAGAAGAGAGGAAGAGGGGAAGGAAAATGGAGAATTTAAGATTCAAGAAAACAACCAAGAAAGAGAAAAATAAGGTGAAAAATCGATACAATGTCAGAAAGCAACAGAAAATAGGAATACAACAGAGAGGGGAGGTTAAAAAGGCAGAGGTTAAGAGGAGGGGGGGGATAAAAAGGCCAGATTGGATAAGAAAGGAAGGGAAAAGAGGAAAAGAAGTCATAAAGTCTTGAAATAAGATGGAAAAAAGCAGATTTATTTTAGGGACAATGGGTAAAGTACAATTAAAAAGAGATTCTGCAGAAGTACACAAGATTGTATTATAGTATTTGTATTTGAAATAGAAAATTGGAATATTATAAGATCTAACAAAACATTAAAATATCAAAATGCTTAAGATTTAATGATAGACTTTAATATTTAATAAAATATTAAAGGGAATGTGTAAAATGTTTAAGATTTAATGATAGAGTTTAATTTGCTATTGTTTTAATGTCATTATAAACTTATCATTCTCTTACTTTCTTATTTTAAAATGTAGTATCTAAAATGTATTAAACAGAATGAGAATGGAAATTATATATCTAACTATATTATAGGTTTGTTGTTTTCTTACTTTAAAATGTAGTAAGTAGAGTGTACTAAGCAGAATCAGAATGCAAACTATGTATTATTTTAAGTGTTAAATTTTGGGGAAAGATAGAAAGGCGTCATACTTCAATTAGTGATTACAGCAGAATTTTTGTGTTAAAGAGAAGAGATAAATAGATAATTGGAAAAGAATGGACAAAAGATACAAAAGACACTACATTTGTCTATTACTAAATAATAGCTTTAACTATAATTACTATTCTTATATCTTTATATAATTTACAAAATTTTGTATTACTTTCTTAAGGGTTGTTTCAATTAAATTTTTGTCTCACTTCTTAGTTTTGTTTGTTAGCCATTTATACCAATTATTCCAAACTGAAAAGAATTCAGAGTCATCTTTTTCTTTCAATTACATTGTTAACATATTCATCTCAGCACTTTCTGTTACTTTGTGTATTATTAGTTCTTCATTAGGGGTATTTGGTGTTTTCCATACCTGCACAAAGGCTATTCTGGTGGCTGTTGTAATATGTAGCAATAAATATTTTACTTCTTTCGGTAATCTTTCTTTGATGATTCCCAAAAGAAAGGTTTCCAGTCTGAGCTCAATCTGATACCCAGTGATCTCTTGTAGCCAATTTTTAATCTGAATCCAGTAAATCCTGGCCTCGGGGCATAACCACCACATTTGGGACTCATGATGGGATAGATTAAGTTATCTAAATTACTCAAATAATTTCTTAGACTTGCAGGTACATCTGGCATGGTTGTCTACCATTTTGATCCTGCTTCTCTTCTGACTGGGATTGTGATTGGAGTCTTTATGTAGCTGGATCTCTGTATCGTTGAGCTTCTGCAGTGCTACATGACTTGCTTGTTCTCAGTTGTGGTGATTAGGTTATCTAGATATGGGAGCTTCCCAAGTTCTTCTTTACTATTGATGCATATTATAAGGGTGACTTCTATATACTAGAACAATGGTTGCCAACCTTTCCAGCTTTGCAGCCCAATGGGGTGGGAGAGGGGATGGTGCAATGTGTGCAGCAGGCTTTTGTGCATGCAGCTCCATTGGCGCAAGCAGTGGGTGCATGTGCTTGCTGCTTGTGCAAATGGAGTTGTATGAGCATGCATGCATTCTAGCCCACCACTTCTGTGGCCCAGTAATGGGCCACAGCTCAGAGGACCTCTATACTAGAATAATGAATATGGTTTTAGAGGTGCTGCCCTAAGCAATGCCTCTTGTTAGAATGTTCTAAGTATTTATGCTTTTCAATTTATGCCCTCTTTCTTCCTTTTTTTCATCTACTATAAATGTGTGTATGCTTTACCATTTTTTTAGATTTTTGTATTTAGCTAATAAGAACTTTTTTAAAGAGACCTGTGAACATTACTTCCCATGGCTGTCTAATTAGAAATAAACTGATATTGCTATACCAGTTTCAACCCAAGATTTACGCATTGTACTTTACACATTTATTCAGAAGGTTCTGCTAAGAAATTAAAAGCAATTATGATTTTCCATTGCACACAGGTAAAGCCTCGTTCTTTGTGTAACGAACCCTGCCATAAAGGTCACAGCAAGACCAAGAAAGAAGGGAAGCCATTTTGTTGTTATGATTGCCTTCCATGCCCAGAAGGAAAAGTGTCAAACTGGACAGGTAAGGTATGATGCCTACCGAGTTTTAATTCATTGATGATGGCAGTGATATTACAATTCTTTGAGTAAAAAGCAAGCTGGATAGAAATAGATCTGTGTTGCTCCATTGTGACACAAGTTCTGAACTTTTTTGAAGTGTTGGTGATGTCACTCCACACCTACAGTGATAGAGTTTGCATTTCATCATTTGCTCTCCTTGGTGGATTCCCATGGGGCCAAGTGTTAGGCTAAATTTTTCATCCAGACCAGAGATCAGAAAATTGGGATTCATATTTTCCATTAATGTTGGAATTTTCACCCTTGGTGGGATGTTATAAAATACACAAATGCTCTAAAGGAAAACAACATAAGGATCCAGTTATGGATCATTGATGTTTTATTTCCATAGATTTCATAGGAATCATACAAACTTGTAATGTTCTTTGTGCAGAGATTTTGCAGAATAGAGTGAGAGTTACACAAAAGTTCATGCTTTAGAAGAGAACAAATCATGCCCATTTTCATTAAAATTGAAATAGAACAGTTTTAGTCTGCCTTCTTTGAAACCTGGCATGGAACATTCTTAGGGAGCTGAGACTTTCTCTCTATAATGGCATCACTTGTGGGAAGGAAGGATTCTCTTGGCATTCTTTTTCAATTTTTAGAAATGGCGGTTTGTACTTATGAAAAGCTGACTGCGCAACAGGATGACTGGGATAAAGAAGAAGCCATTTTTGATGAACAAGTGACTTTAGTTGGGGAAGGAAAGGAGAAAGTGGAAAAGGAAAAGGGGACTATAAGATCTGGAAGAACAACCAAAAAAGAGAATAATAAAGTGAAAAGTGGATACTATGTTAGAAAACAACAGAAAGGAGGAAAGCAGAAGAACAAAAGGGAGGTGGAGAGACAAGGGGGTAAAGAGGGCAAGGAGAAGAATAAGCAAGGGAGAAAGGAAGAGATGAGAAGTCTCAATGGTGGGGAGCAAGATGCAAAGAAACAAAAGTCTTTTAGAGATAATGGGTAAACTTTATTGAAAAAGGGATTCTGCAAAGGTACATAAGATTGTATTTTTATGTTTGTACTTAGAAATAATCTTAGAAAATTGGAAACAATATGTAATTTAAAATGTGATAAAATATTTAGTGTAACTTAGTGATTTTTTTGTCAAGAAAAAGAAAGCAATGAAATAAATGGGAGAATTGGAATAGGAGAAGGGGGAACATTTCAACGAAACAATGACTTAAAATATGTGATGTGGGGGGGAAATAACTATGGAAAATAGGTGTTCCCATAAAAGTATATTTAACTGAAAATTAATGTGTTAAGTGTTTAAGATATAAATGAATATTAATATTAACAAATAGATTTGTATTGGCATTGATAATATTGTATAATTTTAGAATGTACCAAACAGAATCCCAATGTAAGCTATGTATTTTATATTAAGTATTATAAATGTAGGGGAAAGAGATAAAGGCGTCATACTCCAATTAGTGTACAGGAGAAGTTTTGTTTAAAGAAGAAAGATAAATGGATAGCTGGAAACAGAACAGACAAAGAATAATAAATATTATGATTTGAAATGAGATGAGATAAATAAAATAAAACTAAGAAAATTTAAAAGAGATGAGAAGCTATATAGAAAATTGAAAATGGTAATAAGATATGGAATTGTATACAAAATGAATATGAATTTGAATTTGTTTCTGTACAAAGAGTTGTAACCGGGGACTAAGCAACTTTCAGAAAAGATGTTTGTTATGTTTCTATGTTTTGTGTTTTTGTGTGTTTATGTTTGATTGAGTTAATAAAACCTTGGAGGAATATTAGAAGAGGATAATTGAGAATAAAATTAGAAGAGAATAAAGCAAGTCAGAAGAAAAAATAAGTATAGTGAATAAAAACATATAAAAGAGATAAATACAGAAAAGAAATACAATTGAATAAAAGTAAAGGGAGAAATAATGAGAAACTTGAAAGGATATGTATGTGTTTATAAGGAGGTGTGTCAATGGTGTATAAAATGTTTTATTCGTTTTGTTAAAATTTACAATTAACTTTCAGAAAACAGGTTTTATGTTCTTGTGTTTTATGTTTTGTATGTCTTTAAAAATTAATAAAATTTGTTTAAAAAAATAATATTTATGAGTTTGGTGGTCCCTGAGGTCCAAAAGGTTGGCAACTCCTGACCTAGAACATCTGTAGGAAAAGTGGGATACAAACCTAATGGATGAAAAGTAAATAAATAGTATTGGGCTCTGAATTACATCTCTGAAAGCACCATTGCTAAGGGATGATGATGATGATGATATCCATTTAATCATGTTCACTTCTGGTGATACCATGGGCCAGGTTTCTCCTTATCTTCTGATCTTAGTCTACTTCTTTGTATTCTTTTGTGCCAAATAGACTATTTTTCCCTTTGTCAGATATTGTTGTTTTATGCCAAACAGACTTTTTTCCTTTTCAGACATGGATTCTTGTTACCAGTGTCCAGAGGACCAGTATCCCAGCAAAGCCCAGGATCGATGCATTCCAAAAGAGATCAGCTTCCTATCTTTCCAAGAACCTTTGGGGATCACCTTGGCCATTCTTGCACTATTATTTTCTTCCATCACAGCTCTGGTCCTTGCAGTCTTTGTCCAACACAAGGATACACCCATAGTCAAGGCAAACAACCAAGGCCTCAGCTACACCCTCCTGGTCTCCCTCCTGCTTTCCTTTCTCTGCCCTTTGCTTTTCATTGGTCAGCCTCAGAGGGCAACCTGTCTCCTTCGACAAACTGCTTTTGGAATCATTTTCTCTCTGGCGATTTCCTGTGTTGTGGCCAAAACCCTCATTGTGGTCTTAGCTTTCATGGCCACCAGGCCAGATTCTAAGATGAGGTCATGGGTAGGGAACAAGTTGTCCGTCTTTATGGTTCCTTCCTGTTCCCTTGTTCAAACTACCCTTTGTATTGTGTGGCTGGTGAGCTCTGCTCCCTTCCCAAATCTTGACATGCACTCGCTGCCGACAGAAATGGTCCTGGAATGCAATGAAGGCTCTGCTGCCTT